>VZRH01014903.1:280663-304458 GCA_013397555.1 Urocynchramus pylzowi | reverse complement strand
GGGACGGGGACAGCGCTGCCTGCGCCCTGCCGGCCGGCCCACGGCGGGAAGGAGGTGCTGCCTGCCCTCGGAGCAGCAGCGCAGCCGCCGCGCATCCATCCCCGGTGGGGCCGGGCGGCGGCGAGGGCTCTGCTGCCGGCTGGGAGAGCAGGAGGCCGCTCGTCAGTGCGGCGTAGAGCGAGGCGCTTGTCGGCTCTTTTCCTGGCAGCGGGGCAGCTCGTCAGGGACTCCTAGCTGGCTTCTGCTCCTGTCAGCTCATTAGAAGTACTGAAAGCTGGAGTACCAATAAAAGAAGTAATGCACTGTCCCGTTGTTGTAACTGTATTTTCTGCATTGCACCTGTTTCCTGCTCGTGACTAACACTTAAAGACGCACAGGATATTTTCAGGCTGGAAATTTGGCCTGGAATTCAGGGACTTGATTGCTGGACTTTAGTCCTCAGAGACTTAATTAGTTCCAAGCAGGCTGCAGATGATAAAGAGTAATTCTTGAAAAAACAACTATTTCTACTTTGGTTGAATGGTATATTTTCTTCTGCCAGTGATCTGTGATAGGACTATGCTGTATGTAGTTCAGGTCCTCTAACTTGTTTACTATATTAGTGCAGGTGTTTGTCCTACTTTGTATGTCGCTATCTCAATAAATTTATTTTGCTATAAAATGATGCCATAAAACTGGCTTATTTTTTTTAAGACAAACCAAAAAGACACTCTTTGCAAGCAAGTGATGAAGTGATTAGTGAACACTCAGCAGATATGATCTTGACAATGGAGGGCACCTCAGATATGTGAGCATAGATAGCTTCCATTTTTATTAGCTTGTGTTATGTAAAGTCATAAATGTCATTTTTTAGTTGCAGTTCTTTCCATGGTTCCTGCCACTAAGTTTATTTGAAAATGGGATGAAATTCCATCTGGTTGGGATAGCTATTTTTCTGGCAACATGTTGAGATAACTTTATGCAACATTCTTGGAACTCAGCCATTTACAGCCAATAAATCAATATCATTCTATGTGAACAAGTTCAATGCCATACCACAAGCCCCTCTACAGTGTATAGGTACGTAGTTGTGTGGATTTGTAAGAGTTTTTAAAGAATAAGTGTGCTGGGCAAAAAGGGGAAGAGAATGGATATTCTGAGAGTTAATATCCAAGATAGTAATGTTAATCTTGAGGTGTAACTTAAAAATTACACTTGCTGTTGCATGGCTTCATATTATTTAAGAGATCTCCACAAATCAAACTATCAGTGTATTCTGTGGAGATCTTTTAACCACCTTTCAGTACCTAGACCGTGCCAAACAAGAAAGCTGGGGAGAGGGACTTTTGACAACAGCATGGAGAGACAGGATGAGGGGGAACAGCTTTGAACTGGAAGAGGGGACATCATGCAGAGATGTTGGGAAGGAGTTGTTTACTCCAAGGGTAGTGGGGCACTGGGACAGGCTGCCCCTGAGACATTGTGGGTGCCTTTCTTCTTGTCATTTGGAAGGTGTCCCTGTCCGTGGCAGAGAGTTTGGAACTAGATGATCTTTAATGTCACTTCCAACCAAAGCTATTCTGGGATTCTATGATTTTAGGGTAACAATCACTGGGAATTTCCATTTTTATATTGAGTAAGACACTGTCTGCTTATCTAATGATTACTTTTTAATTTTAAGCTTGCATGATAGTAATGTGTTGACCTGCAGGTAGCTTATCATGTATGGGATGTCAGAAAGGAGAGGAAACAAATAAGGTAGCCAGAGTTTTTGACAGAACATGACTGTTCATGTCAAGACAACTAGGCCTGTTAAGGGAGGAGGACCTGAGTGAATTGCCCATATCACCTTTTCCTGTCAAGTTGGTCTCTTCACTTACTTCACACTTGCAAATTTCATGTCACACTCTTTCTTTTGCCTCTTCTTCCTCCCTGCATTCAGTTTCTCTTTTCTCTCCCTGCCATAAACACAGACATGTTTTAGTCCCTCTCCTGTTTTTTGTCACTTCAATGAGTGATTGATTTTTCTTATCTGAACTAATTTCTCATGCTGAGTAGGAGGAGTTAAGTTACAATGCTCTTAAGTTACAATGCTCTTAACCATTCCACTTCTGGTCTGTGTATGCCCATTAAACCACCAGTGCACCGACTAACTATGAAATATTGGTACCCTGTCTGTACCTTTTCCATGCTCTCAGCTGTCTTGTGTAGTCCAGAGTGTGAAAGTGAGCTACCTTCCTGTGGTGTTTTCCCCAGTTCTCTGGCATCTTGAGGATTTTCCTCAACCCTAAAGGTTTCTTCAGCTTTTTAATCTGTCACTTTCTCCTCTGCAGATTTCTTAGTGGACATATTTTATAAATTTAAGAGCAATATCAGGTAAAAATTGTGGTTCTTTTCTATGTTTCTTTCCTCTTTTTTTACGGCATATCATTTCTAAAATGGAGCTAAAACATCTGTTTTCTTATTTCACACATCTTTCTAATGCATTATCCTTTGGTTTTGCTGCAAGACATAGGAGGTCTTGGACATGTAGAAAAGTAGTCTGTAGCTGCTGCAGTAGTAAACATGCAAAAAATGGAAACAACTAGAAAACCAAGTGTCATGTGTTCATCTTTCTTTTTCTAGTTGTACAGTGATGGCAGCTTCTACAGCTTACTCAATTTTGGATAGACCTACCTCTGCTTTTGTTACTTGCTGATTCCAGACATGAGACAGACTTTTTGTAAACATATAAAACCCAAGGTTATTCAGGTCCTTCTTTTCTAGTGGTATATAAAAAGGGACAATGTTTGACTTGGAAGTGCTGGGTTTGACTGTGAGCTACAATACCTGACAAATAGGTGGGGTGTACGTGACAACTGTCCATCTGCTGAGTGAAGGACTTGAGGCTTTCCCTTGCTCCTTCAGATTCTTTTGCAGTTCAAAATGGTTCTTTTTACCTCTTGCCTGATTTTGCTCATGGCTACTGAAATCTCACACAAAGCTCACAGAGTGTTGTTCTTGAAATATGAATCTGCTTGGCCAGTTTTACTTACCTTTTCTTATCCTCTGTTTTCCCATGAAGGCCATGATGGAGATTACATTGGATCCTGAAAACCTTTGAGTTATAAGGCCATAAATTAGAGGACAAGCAAGATGTAATTGTCAGCGTGAGTCAAAACACTGTGCTCTGGTCAAACTTGGGTGGAATGAGTACCTCTCACTACCTGATCCTTGATTCAGTATGAAGTTTGTCACTGTTAAAATCTTCCTTTCTATGGTCTTTTAGGTGAAATGTTCCCTTGGGGAGTTGAACATAAACCTTTATAGCTGCTACCTTTTTTCTAGCGTACCATGCTCCTGAGGACACCATTCAACACATGCACCTTCACTGCAGTAAATAATCTGTGAGTCTCATTCTGGAGCCTGAAATGACACTGCTTGTAAAACCTCATTTCTCTTCACGAATTCTGAGGTTACTCAAAGGGAGATTTTCTTTAACACTCAAAGAAAGAGATAGGGTGGTTTTTTTTCCTTTTAATTCAAAAGTTTCAGAAATCAGCTCTATAATGCCTCTTTGCAAACTAGAAATTTAAACAGTATAGCCTGCATTACATACAAAAATGTAAAAAAAATGTTTTACATAAAAATATTTAAGGCAGAAAAGCTGTGTCTTGGAAGTGGGAGGTGGATGGCAGTGCTGGGACTTTTAATGAGATTCCTTTCAGTGAACACTGTTAAGAATCAAATTTTGTTAGTGAGTCTCAACATCCAGCTGGTTATACTGAGTGCAGCAGTTTTTAGACTGAAGGATAAATAGTCCTATTTTCAAGGAGCTGAGCATGCTAAAGCTGTTTAAGATAGAGGAATATTCCTCATGTTAACTCATTAGTTGAGTTTTCTTCTTCTTTGTTCTCCTAGTTCAATTTTAGTACAATTATTTTTTAAAAGCAATGAACATTGATCTGTGACAAAATGAAACTGGAGTTAAGGCAAGTGTGATCATTACAATGGCAATCCTTCTTGGTGTTTTTGATGGTTTGGTTTGTCTTGTTTTCTTTATGCTTTTTTAATTGGTTTTGGGTTTTTTTTTTTAACCATCCCTAGCACATTAATGAAGGTTAAGGTTGGAAGACAGAGCTGTTGTAACCCTATTCTACCAACTCTAAAGAATCTGACAAACTTAATATTTGCTCAGATTTATTAGATCCAAAGTTGTGGAGGATCTGCATTTATTAGTTTCTTTGAAGGACTGATTTTAAAAAGTCTACAACTGTGACTCGAAATATCTCTTTAGCACATGCTGTAGGTGCAGGCTTCTATGTTCACTGTTTTGTATGATAACATCAGTTGTCTTAACTGAAGCCAAGATCTGGCTTCAGTGTGTCTCGTCAGCAATGCAAAGCTGTCTATCAGATGCTGGTTTTCTATTAGATTAATTGTAATTTTTGCCTAAAAACTTGGCTGAAGATAAAATCTTAAATATAAAATTACTAGGCAGGTGAGTTTGATTAACCTTTGTTTCTTAATAAGCCATTATTCAGTGAATCCCTGAAGAGAGGCTCTTACACAAAGAGAAGGCATACAGAAATAGAAATTAACTTGCTTGCTTCTCCAGGTCCTCCTGAAGTTCACTGAAAAAGGAGTTAATCCTGTGTCTTGCTAGCAAGTTCTCTCCATATCCTCCAATTTGCATGATGTAGTAGAGGAGTTTGTAATTTTTGCATATAATGTGTATTGGGCAGTGATCATAACAGTGACTCATGTTAAAACGGTGTTTTAGATTAATCCTTAGGGAAAATAATCAAATCTAATAAGGAAAAAAATACACCTTAATTATAGTGCCAGAACTTTGCCAAGTTTTCCATCTTTTCAGATCATCTCTGGTGGGATGATTTGACCAAGGTTATTTAAATTAATGCATATTTAACATATGTTTTGACTGGCAAATCTCACTGAGTGGCTGGCAGAAGGATTTGAATTGTAGAACATGTCAGTGTTGTACTCAGCGTTTACGTCTGTTCTTACTCAGCTTTAGCTGCTGCATGGCCAGGAGACCTTAGCAAGCAGGCTCAGTGTGAGATACTTCAGTATACATTCATCTGTCTCGTGTGAATCATCACTGCAGCATCAAGGATACTAAAGTCAAGACTTCCAGTTAGACTGCCCATGTACTGTGAGACTTTTGCCACCTTTTTTTTTCAGAGAATATGTATTATAATTTCATTATTCCTTCCTGATTACTTTTTCAAGAGTAGAAGAACCATTGAAATTGATTTTTGAAGTCTGATTCCTGAAAATTTGTAATGAAACAACATGAATACTAAACCACTTCTGCACAGAGTTGTACAGTTTATGATAACTTTTAGCAAATAAATTACAACCTTTCTGATGAAATCATCATAACAGCATGGCTTTCATAGAATAGCCTGGGGTGGAAGGGCTATTTCATAAAGAGACTTCAGAAGACCATCTAGTTTCACCTTTAGAAGGAAAGGGAATCTGGGTGACATTGTCAATCACCCTGTCCATCTTGAAAACCTCAGCTCTGTACTGGGGAGGTTGTTTGCCTTCAGTCCTTCTCACCATTGATTGCCTTCACTGAAAAAAAGTTGAGCTCATATTAAGATGAAACTTCTCCTGGTCCTCTTTATGTCAGCCCAAGTTACTGGAATGCTGTGAGGACATAGTCCTATCCCCAAAATTTCTCTAGGGAAAAAAAGACCTACCTCCTTAAGTCTTTCCTCCTATGGCAAGTTTTCCAGCCCTTTGATCCAGCCCTATAATGGTAATTTTGTGTGGACGCTTTCTTTTATGTGGTTACTTATGGCAACAACAAATTAAAATTATCTTTTGTGTATGAGCAGGAAAGACTTGAAATGCACAATACCAAATATATGTATTAAGCAGAGGTGATCACCAACAAGTGCATTTCTACTCCTCAATACTTTCTTTTCCTAACAGTAAATAGTAGAAGAAAAAGAATGGATTTTCAATTCATGTTTTAAAGGTTGCTAGATTATTTGTCTGTTCTCTACCCTCAAGGTCACAACCTAGTAAACTTTCCACAGTGGATGTGTTTATTTTCCATGTGTTTCATTTCTGACCGTGTCCTGGAAGGGAGGCTGGTTACTGGAATCTGAAGCAAATGAAGATGAAGTTACAGGAGTGAAAAGACAGAGGATACAAGCTGTTGAAAAGCAGTTGGAATTCAATTAAATTGAGTGCAATTTCTCTTGATGGATTTAACTTGCATTTATAAACATGGAAGTTATGCTTACTATATGTAAGCAGTTCCAAAAGATGATTTTCAGTTTCTTCTTTGTAAAGATGAAGAGCTCTGATCATAAAATTACAAGGCAATCTCATAATAAAAGGGAAACTTTTTTGTTGTGAAGACAGACTCATAGCCTTTGCTATCCAGCCTTACTCCCATAAATGTGGCTTCTAATCATAACCTTTTTCCCATGGTGGAAGTGTTCATGGTAAGTAACTGGAAGCAGCTCTAATCTGGAGGGTGACCAAAGTGAGTGACCAAAACACATCCAGAGGGCCCATAAGCCATTTTGTATTACATCTTTGAAAGATATAAACAACACAGTTTAACCTTTCAAGCTTTTTCAAATCTAGAAGGATATTGGAACGGTCATTTATTTCACAGGTCACTTGTTCTGTGTTTCAGTTCCAAGTCCCTCTGGTGCCTGCCTGCAGATGAGTGTGTGGAATAAAATGTGTCTGAGAATCCTCCTCTTTGAAGTAGCTCTCAAGGAGGTTTCCCTTCTTCCATAGAAGAAGATAAGGAAGGAGACTATATATATGGGAAGGAGGCTATATATATATATAAGGAAGGAGAGTATATGTATGTCAGGTATATGAAGTCAGCTACTCCATTTTGCCAGGATATGCAAACTCACCTACAGCTTCCATAAACATGGAAAAGAGCATACTGGCTCTCCAATGCAGCCCTGGCCTCAGCAATCTAATCCTTGTCTGTCCCCACCAACCTAGCTGTTCTTAGCACTTACAGTTTGTCAAGAGAATGGTATGGCACATTTCTTAATTAACTGTAAACACAAACTAGCTAAGCTGCCAGAGAAGTTATCTGAATGTTTAATTTGCCATGCTGTACAATAAACTCCTCTCAATGCTGTATGGCCCTGGTGGGTGCCATAGAAGATGGGACCAGACTCTCTTCAGTGGTGCTCAGTGACAGGACAAGTGACAATGAGGACAAACTGAAATACAGGAGGTTCCATCCAAAAATAAGGAAAATCTTTTTTACTTTCAGGGTGACTGAGCACTGGAGCAGGCTTCCCAGAGAGATTGTAGAGTCTGCCTCTCTTGAAATTTTTAAAGCCTGCCTGGACTGGATCCTGTTGTACTTAGCTGTGATGCGGCATTAGATCAGAGGTTATTTCCAACCTCAAGTCTCCCGTGATTCTCTGATTTTGAATATCTAGTGTTCTTCCTGGAGTGAGATTAATATGTACCTTTATAAGTGTGCCTGGAGAAGACCCGTTCCAGCCACATTGAAAGGCTGGAACAGCCTTTGGAGTTTGGCAACTAATACAGACTATTTTCTTTGTTAGGCAAAGGCAGATGGTGCATGTTTAGAACAAAGTGCTTAATAATAAAACAGTGACAATGTAGGGGGTTTAGGTTGGTTTTTGGTGATGAAGAATCCTTTTTATGGGCAGGAAGGTTTTCTGACTAATATGATTTAGATGGGCCTGCACAAAAACATGATGAAGAAGTCATTCAAAGACTTGTAAACTTTAGGCTATTTTTCTTGTCTTCTTGAAACTATACAGCCATGAGAGGAGCAAATATGAAGGCAGAATAATTTTTACAGGACTTTTCCTGTTCTGTGACCTCAACAACATTTTGCCTTCATGGGGCTATTTCAGCCACTGTGACTGTTAATGGCTTGTCCACATGTCTTGGCAGAATTGTGCAGTGCACTGAAATATTTTTATTTTAAGTGGTGTTGTGTGGCAGGGTTCTAGTGTTACAGGGTTTATAGGAGAAAACTGTAAATCCTGCTACAGCAGAGAGAGGAGAAAATCTCCTTTCAAGAGAAAGCATTACTATTAGCATACCAAAGTAATAGTGATGTTCTTCAAGGCCTGTGGAATTTACGTCCTCCTTTGTTACCACCTGCCACTGGTTGCTGTGATTGAGGCAGGGAAATCAAGGCAGGTTGCTGTTTTCCCCATAGCCAGATGAGGTAGCCATCTGTGATGATATCTTCATAAAGCTGTTTAGGCATTCACCAGTGCAGAGCATCAGTCCACCCATTTCAGACCAGAAAGAAAATGCAACCAAAGCAACACTATGATCTTAAATATTTTGTATTTCTTTCCTTCATTTTTATTAATTTGTACTCTGGTGAATTTAATAATAAAATTACTTCAGAAGAGCTGTTACAAACTCTTTTCAAATACAACCAAATTTCTCTAGTCAAAATCTGCTGTGTTTTCCTTGTCTAGTTCTCTCTTTTCCCAGGTTACCCTTAATTATTCAGAAAGGCCATATTTGTCTTTTCCTAGCCATGTTTTGCAAGTCTTGCACCTTATTTTTCCTCCCCAACTAGCTTAGTAGCTAGTACTTCCTTGTAGAAGAAGAAATGAGAAATGCAAGCAATGGCCTTAATTCCTTCTAAAGCTACTCATACATCTGATAACTGCATTGACAGCTATGATTAATATTCTTTGCTGATCTAGAATCACACCACAATGCCCCAGTGCTCTTCTATGTAGAAATCTTTGCTAAGACCAGGTTTAAGTATAAAAAGAATAATATGACATGAGATGGAGTTGTTTAGGAGAAGCTGAGGACTGCACTATATGGTGTGGATAATAGTTACTGATCAGAGAAGGAAAAAATATTCTTTCCAAATAATGTGTAAAGTTTATAGTTCATGACTGGTTACTCTTACTACCTTCTCACATCCTTGTCTGGAAGCATAAGATGTGTGTTTGTTTAATTGTTAATATTCACTGATAATCACACCTTGTGACCTCTTAATGAATTGCTGTGGTGTACTCTATGGGAACCAAAGGGGTCTGTGGGTTTTTGAGCCAAAAGGGCTCAAAAGTTGCAGCTGGTGTAGTTCTCAACAGCCTGCTGAGCTCATTGTCCTGGCCAATTTCAGTATTTCAGCTTGCTAGAAATGGTTGCAGCCTGTTTGTTCCTTGATTTTTATTCTATAGATCCCAGATGCAGGTTAACTGCTAGCTGTTTGGTACGTTTTTAGTGGATGAGAAAGAACTAAATTACTTAATTTTTTGTAGATATCTGGAGGTTTAGAAGGGTGTTTTTGTTTGAAAGACTCAAAATAGACAATTTGATGATATCTATAGACCTCAAACTTGCTAGTTCTTTCAGAGAGATATAAAGACTGTGTAGGGACCATATTTTAGTAGTATGGTGATTACAGCACTAAGGAGATTTGGATGAGGAAAAATTAAGCTGAATTTGAAAGACATGGAACTTCAAATAGGTCACAAAGTGAACATCAAGAAAACAAAACAAAACAAAACCCCTTTTTTTTTTAAGATACTGACTAATTTTTATTCAAAAATTTAGCATGGAAACATAACATAACGCTCATAATTTTTTAATAGGGGAAAAATCCCAGTTATCAACAAATCAGTTTCTAGAACCACTAAAGCATTTTTAGGATCACATGTGATAATTTATAATACCAAGGCTGTCTTGAAGTTACTCTTATCCAGATAAACCTTCAGTAAATAGGACTGCAGGTTGCCTTTACTAGAGATTTGATTGTTAGATTAAAAATATGCTTTTAATAGGATATACCCCATCTCCAGGAACACAGAATGGTTTCAAACAGAATACCATTTTGAATTCTAGGGAGATACAGGAAAAGATTTTTTTTTTTTAATTGTATGTGTCTCTCCAGAGGTATTGTGAAAGCAGACTTGAATTTCAAGAGATTTCAGATTTGTCCCCTGTATTACTATTTTTGTGTCTCAGCTGTGATTTAATGAAATAAGTTGGGTGTTTTATAGGTTTGGTTTTTTTTAATTTTAAAATGTTTTCAAAATTTAAAAGGCAGTATTTTCAAACTTTGGATATGTCTGTAAGCAAACCCTATTATCTTCTTTTATTTTAGTTATGTGCTTTTGAATATAGTTCCACAGTGCCAGTATTAAAAGTAATTCATTTTGAAGGGATGAACCTGTATGGAGTGATTTTTGTTTGGTTTTTTTTTTTTGTTGTTTTTTTGTGTGTGGTTTGTTTGTTTGTTGCATAATGTTTTTAAGACTGTGTAAATTACTTGTGTTCTTGAGCCCCAGTGCTGTCTCATGTTGGTCAGAAGACAGATGTAGTCCTGCATTGTGGCTGGTGTCCAGAGCACTTCATAATGATGCTGTGATCGTCCATCTGCTGTAACACTTTCTGACACCCACAGCCAAATGTTACAGCTTCATATTGACCGGAATGTTTGCAATAGAGTTATCTTGTCTGTCAACAAATGTGGGTCCATATTATGGATTGTTCTTGACATGTTCACATTTGTCATAGTAGATATATTTCTAAGGTCAGATGATGCTTTTTTGACAGTACTTTGAGATATTTGGAAACATTCAGTAAAACCTTCCAGCAATATTAGAAGTTTTTCCTCTTCACAAATCCCTAAATTTTCTCACTGCTTTCTTTCATGTTGATTCAATTAAACTTTAAGAGTGTCAGGATTTTCCTTTTATATTTTTCATCCTTCTGTGATGGGATGTTTCTCTCTTTAAATTCTGTGATATTTCCATTTATTTAAAGAGCTTATTTAACATTTGTTTTATTTGGACAGGAGATGAGGAAGTAAGAACCTAACTAATGAACTTCTTTTTTCCTTCTACTTGCTCTCAGTTTTATGTTTCCCTTTGACAGTCATTGTCATATCTACTTAGGAGATACTTAAATAGATTTGTCTTTTTCGCAGAAAAATTAAGAGATGGCCAAAAAACTAAAGCAAACAAATAAAAATATACTTTCCCCCCTGTGAATTTTTTATTACACTTAAGCATACAAGATACCTCAAACACTATAATGTTAAAAGAAAAAATATATACTACTGATCAAATGATTCATCCTGATCATTGTTATGTTATTATCAAAGGTATTAATGCACTTGCCAGGCTGCCCACACATGCTCCCCAGATAAGGACCATGTATATTTCAAGGCAGTGAAAAAAGGCCTTGAGATTCACCTTTTCTATTTTTTCAGAGATAATATGACTAAACAATTGCACAGCTTGGTGGTATGTATTTTCCTGTTGAGTATAAGGGAAACAATTAGTATGCATAAAATTAAAATATTGAAATAGAGAAATGTAAATCACCAATATTGTAATTTCCTGTATCAGATGGTCACCATATTAGCATAATATTTTGTTCATGTATTTGCAAGAAACGTCCTTGAAACCTGCTCATTGAGTTATTTACTCTCACTGCCTACTGAGCTAACTTGCTGTCTTATGAAGTTGCTTTGCTTCCTAATTATTCTGGTGTATTCTCCTACATTATTCCGGTGGTGGCTCAGACCTGACCTGCCCACTTCCTTGCTTTAGCTAATGGGTTGGTAAGCTTTCCTTACAGTAAAGTCCTTTTGTGGCTGATGTGGAATCACAAGGTCTCTCTTTCTCCTTCCCAGTTAAAAGTCACCATGCTCAGAGCTGTGTTATGTGGCTGCCAAATTTTACAGACAGACCTGTGGAAATATTTATTGCGAGGACTTGGTGAAGGATTGCAGTGGAAATGCAGGAACTTGAAGCAGGATAATGACTAGGATAGAGCCTCTGTTTAAAGTAGCTAAGAGTGCAGACAGAAACTGAAAACTCAATGACTACTCCCTTATGAGCAGAGTTCAACAGTTGTAATGAATGCTACCTGAAAAATCTGATATGAGGGTTTTAACAAATTTGAAATCTTCAAGAGATGCAAGATTATAAACAATCTCTTGCAAAAGAAGTCAAAAATTAAGCGATCAAAACTTTTGTGGTCTATCACAATATTTTTATTGTGACTCATTTGTGGAAGTACAGCTGAGAAGGGTCAGTGTAACTTACTTTGCAGAAGGAAAGTAGAAAGTAGTGAACTGTAACTACAAATCAACAATGGATCACAAAATTTTAGCTTTTGTATGTATATGTAACTTTTTAATGTGCTACTTCATTGTCTGAAGTTTACCACAAGCCTAAAAATCAGGAGAAAATAAATGGGAAAATGATACAGCAATACATTGCAACACAAGTCCATGCCAAAAGAAACAAGATGCAGAAAAAGCTGTTGATCTACATTTATCACTGTTGACTGAAATTTAATTTAGCTAGCTCAGTAAATCACAGGTAAATCACAGTCAGAGACAGAAGGCATAATGATGAACATTATAACATCTACCTTGACCCCAACAGTCTCATCCTCTTCCAGGCTTTGTTGTACATCTCCATTGTTTTGAGAGAGCTTATACAGAGTTTCAGTCAGGTTGGTTGGGTTAGCTTGAATTGTTGTGGTGTCTGAATTTACCACAGTTAGTCAGCTTTGCTGTGGAGTGCATTCCCACAATCAGTAACTGTTCCTCCAGTCTGTAGAAGATGCCTTCCAGTTAATGACAGTAAACTTGTCTTCTGTAAAACTCCCTTTATTTTTAACAGGAGATGCTGAAGATTCAAGTTCAGGAAAAGTTCAAATTCAGAAGTCAGCCCAGGCATTCTAATTTTTTTCATCTTGATTCTGAAGTACCATTGCCTAAAGCAGCATAATTATATGAAGAAACCAATACAAACAGCTTGAATCAGTGGGACAGTTTAGATGCAGGCAAGAAGTTTAAAGACATGTACATGCATATGTTTTAATTTAAGTAGGATATAGCTCCTGCACAGTCTATTAATCATTAATCCTGTATGTTAAAGGAGCAGACATTATCTGTTTTTTGTGGTTTTTATTTTTTTTAGACACATTAAATAGGGAAAAAGAGCATCTCTTTTACTCACTGGTCTTGAGAAGCTGTTGTAATATTACTTTCAGCTTGCTCACCTTCAAATGGCATGCTTCATGCTTTGAGATGGTGGCTTATAAACAAATCCTGTGCATGTCTCCAGACTTATCCCTGTTGTAAACATGTTAACTTGGTGACTCCAGTTAAATAAAACTTGAATTCACATATTCTGGATTTTGAATAAGTTGCTTATGGTATCTTAGTTTGTTATGGTCTCACAGAATTAGTCAATGAGGTTTTATTGACAGGTTTTTATCCTTACATATTTTCTTACTATATTTGTATCTTGATAAGACTTGACTAATTGCCAACCACTGTTTTATTTTCCATACTCTCATCTTTTGCCTCGTAAATTAATTTCCCTTAGTTACTTTAAAACTTATTATTCAGTGTTTGTAATAGTAAAACTAACACCAGGAGAAAATAGAATTAGGTTAGCTTTTTTTCAGAAGAGACATCTCAGAATGCAAAACAAATTACTGTTTGGACATTGATTGTTAGAATTTTTTAAATTGTATCTGGAATTAATTGATAGAATTTACTATTTTATGAAAAGATGGTAATCTCCTTTTTAAAAATTAAAGGGGAGGTAGGCGTAACTGGCAAGCTCTTCATCCTGAATGATAAGGGAAATAGAAGAAATTGAATAGGAAAGCAGAAAGGTATCTCTGACACATCCTAGGAAATGGAAACAATGGTAGCATTAATACTCCTGAACCATAGTGGTTATGCACACCTGTTTAGTCTGACAAGGTTGTACTGGTATGTAAAAAGTGTGCTAGAGATGGATGCAGTAGTGTTTAGCAACAGATGGAATTGGCTGCAGTTAGTTTCATCTAACCTCTCCCCTTGTTAGAAGGCGTTTGTTACCTTCTGCCAGACTTCCCAGGCCTGAACCTCTGAGGGGCTTTCCCAGGAGTACTGTACTTTGCTGCTGTTTCCATCCACTTCCACTTATCATGGAATTTGTGTCCAAACTCAAGAAGTTTTAGAGCACAGATTCCAGAGCAGCTAACCCTAGATTCATTTTGAGATTCTGTGCAGAGCAGAGCTTCTAATCTAAGTGACTTAAATAGCTCCCTGAATCCATTAAGTTGTAAGTATAAGATTTTGTCTGTTGTGAGGACTTATTTCCCTGTGCTCTGGCTAAAAGACTTATCCTGAAAAAATACTTTATTATTTAGGTTCCCTCACTTCTTTTCCTTTTATTAGTAGACTCTTTACAGTACAGAACATAAAAGTGTTAAGAAAAAATGAAACTGAAATAATTTAAATAAACTTAGGGATATCTTTTCCTCAAACCATGTTTTATGGTTACCATTAATATCCCTGCAGAGTTCCTGTAATTAGAAGAAGCAGAATGTGAATCCAGGAATTTAAAAGAAAGTAATCTGCAGGAAGAATCTAGTTTCAAACAGCTTTTGCAGCTTAGAAGGATATATTTAACAGTCACTTTAGGTTTGCCATTTCTGGAGGGGAAGGTGACGCGCTGTGTTTGGAACTGACTGGAAGCTATGTCTGCAGAACATGCAGCAGCAAAAAAAACAAGGCTGTTTTGCCCAAATTGTGACTGCATATGTGATTTTGATCCAAAGGCTAAGTGATCAATGCACCACTTTGGGTGACTGCCAGGAAGCGATAATTGTCTTTGTTAGCAGTCCTGGTCATTAAGAGTTTTATTCTAAAAGCAGTAACCTAGTCAATCTTTCTCAAACATACTGAATTATATTAAAAAATAGCATGAATATTTGTGTGTCTCTCTGCATATATACGTACACAAAAGCCCTTATGTTTGTATATATGTATCAATTCTTTTTAACAAATTATGAGTGTTGCACATATTATTGCAGAAGACCAAAAGAAAGGAAGAAATATTTTGTTAGAACAAAAAGTATGAGAGGGATGCACAGAGAGGTGTTTAGTCTAAGCTATTCCTTCCAGATTAAAGTTCTGGTTCTTTGTGAATGCTAATGTGTGCACTTATGCTACCAGAATGTGTTACTTGAAAATGCTATCACTTTAATTTCATTATTTTCTCTTGCTGTAACTAGCTCTTAATGTTAAGCATTTGGTATCCTTCCTGTGATCAGCACTATTGCAAGTATAAGGAGCAAGACTAAGCAAAACTATATAAAAGTTAACCTGTAGCAGGAAATTAGTTTTTACTCACTTGTAGTTTTCTTTATACACCATAAATTTTTGCTGAGGACTGATCTGTAATAGTAGACACCTTCCCTATGATGGTCCTGTGCGCTAGCTTTAACTTAAAGGTCAGCTATAAAAACTGTTCTGGAAAGCCTGTGTTAGTTATGATATGCTGTTTGGATTGTTCCTGAAATGCACCTGTTAACTGTGCTTAACAAATGGAGCTGTCAAGCGTGTGAGATTTTATTGTAGTTAGTCCTGTTAGCTAAACTGTCTTGGACTGACTTGTTTACTCCAAAAACACTCCAACTTGTATACTCCAACAACTTCCAAGATAAATGGGTTGCAGCTACATAAGTGAGTAAAAGCTAATGTGATTATGTCTCTGCTAAAGCACATAAGAGGCAAAAAATGTCATTTTGACATTTTTGTGTTATCAAACAGATGATGAAGTAAACCATATTAAAGAAAGATGACACTTGTTAAACTACTTTTTAATATTTGCTTTAGGAAAAGCGCAGTCTTGGTATGGGAGATTTGGAATGACATGGTAGCTAGGAGGAGGACGATTCCAGTACTCAGGAATGCAAAGAATTGCTTCCAGTAAGGCTATTCCACAAAAATGCTGAAGCTCTTGCTGTATTTAGAGAAAAAAAAATTATTTCCTGTGAACTGAATCTGAAATATATGAGATGTCTACTGTATCTAAAAGGGACTGTTTCATTTGAGTCATGTTGGTGCTAGTTCTGTTAAACATTTCCTTAATCAGCCTTTTGGGAAATTTGTCTCCGAGCATGTTTATATTCAGCAAGTTGCTGAAGTCTGTAGTTGCATTTGAGAAGTTGGGTAATTTACTGCTTTCGTGACAGCCTTGTAGCTGAGCAAATGGTTTATAGTGATTTATTGGTTAGAGTGGAGGAATTGGCTTGGGCAGGAGAACTACAAAATGGTCAATCTGTTTTCATAACCTCACTTCTGAAACAATGATAGATGGGCAGTATTGTTAAAACCGTGAAGGTTAGGTAGAGCTGTTTTGCACAGCACCAGGTTGGCTGTGTTAAATCTTGTGATACTGGATTGAGAATAATTCAGCAGTCATTCTGGGGACTGGGGAAGGAAGCTGGGAATACATATGATGGTTATGCAGGCAGTCTGTTGCTGGCAAAGCTTGAAATGTCTTTGCATTGGGTTGTCCCTGACCGGTAACTAAGCATGCACCAGCTGCTCAGTCACTCTCCTCCCCTCTTCCAGTGGGATTGGGAGAGAGAGAGAAAAGTGAGAAAAACTTAGATTGTAATAAAGACAGTTTAAAAATGAAGGAAATAAATTAAATGAACAAGTGATGCAAAGTCAGTGACACACCACCTCCCACTAGTAGACCAAGCCAGGCCCCAAGCAACAGCTGTATAGGAAAGATTAAATGCACAGGTTTTATTGCTGGGCACAACATTGTATGACAAGAAATATCCGTTTCATGAGTTCTGGTCAACTGTCCCATCTCTGTCCACTCCAAGCACCTTTCTTAGTCCTGGTCCACCTGCTGAGGGTGCAGAGTGAAAAACAGAAAAGGCCTTGATTGCACTCCCTGCTCAGCAAGAGCTGAAACACTGGAATGCTGCTGACATGATTTGGTCACAGATATGGAGGACAAAACCATAACAGCTGCTAGGAAGAGTCCTGGCTGGATTCACTGCAATCTTCTGCAGTATCTAAGAGAATAAAAATACATTAAATAATTTTTGAACTACTGTACCAGGTCAGTGAAATTTGGGATTCTGAGAAGATGGCATTTGAGTATGGAAAGGATCGTGTTCAAATTATACTCTTGGCAAAACAAGATACAGTCTTTGTTTCCTGAGAATACTCATTCTGTTCCAGTCCATTGTATATGAACAATACAGGTGCTATTTTTCTGTACAATTGTGGACTTGGAGAACTGTATAAAATATCTATTGTCTGTTGTAGTAGATCTTCCTTGTTTTTTTGTTATTTTTCAGTTGAGTGAAGACTTCCAAAGTTTTGATAAGGCACATAAGACAGGGTCAAAGATTATTTTTTTCCAGTATCTATGATGTTTCAGATGAAGAGAAGGAAGCAATGAATACAAGCTTTAGGTCTTACTTTTATTTGTCAGCTGGAGTGACTTAAAAAGTAGTTTATATAATTTGCCTGTTAAGGAAAACATTAAGATGGCTGACTCAAATATATCTGTGAAATGCAACATTGTTCGTTCCACTGTGCATTACTATTAACATTTCTGTGTGTTTGCATCAACCACCACAACTAAGTGAGAAAGTAGGAATTTGTTCTTAATGTTCACTTTTTATTTAGTTAGCTGTGGCAAATACTTGCTCCATGTCTTTAATACGTGGTTAGCTCTAAACTTTATCACCTTCATGTAATAATGGGTTTAAATAACTGAAAGTTACAGTTTCAATAAGTTAAAAATTTCAACTCTCAGACATTTATGTAGCAGAATTCCGTGTCCACTCAGGAGTAGTGTGAATAAAAGTTAAATATCCACAAGCTTTTTTAGAAATTAGGCACATCTGAAAATTTTAGGCTGCCAGAGTAGCCACAGTAAGGATAACTTGGGGTGAATGCCTAGATATCTGTAGCTGTAAGTAGCTTAGGGTAATGGTAACTAGAAATGGCTTTGTGTCTTGTATTTCTGATTAGTGAAAGGCTATCCCCAGGAGTTGTCATAGCAGCTGTGTTTCTCATCTAAACAGCAGTGTACCAGTGTGCATTCAAGTCTTGCCATTGACTATCAGTCCTGTTAATGGAGGGCTTAGCCAGGCTGGCCAGGTTCCCACTTGGCCTCAACTGAAAGCATTAGTTTAGGTGTACTTCTGGGGCTTTTTGCTTGTTTGCTTGTGGGCTTTTTTACTAGTTACTGGAATAGATTTGTCTGAGGTAGGAAAGTTGGAAATGCTTTTGTGTTTTATTTCAGCCCATTCAAGCCTGCTCTTTGGCTTGATTATGAAAAGAGTAATTTTTCAAATCACTTTTGCCTTGTAGGTGAATCTCCGCGCCACTGATGTGAAGCTTATGCGCCAGCTCCTCCTCATCAATGAAAGTATTGAATCAATCAAGTGGATGATTGAAGAGAAAGCCATTGCCAGCAGGGGCAGCAGTTTGAGTGGAAGCTTGTGCAGCTTGCTAGAAAGTCAGGAAACATCCCTCCATGGCAGCTGTAACAGCTTACAAGACTGTAGTGATGGACTGGATGGAATATCAGTGGGGAGCTATTTGGACACCTTAGTGGATGATGTCCCTGGTCACCAAACCCCTTCAGATATGGACAAGTTCAGTGATTCTTCTGTCACGGAGGACTCACAGTCCCTGCATAAGCATCCCAAAATTGATTCTGATGAGTACTACTGTTTCGGTTAATAAGAACAAGTTCCAGTGGGACACAAATGCACTTGTATTTACCCTTTTTCTCTGCTGCTATGTTATTTCATGTGCAAAACCCCCAAAGTCCTCTTGGAAGGAGAATATAATATGATACTTCAATTCTATTGCATAACTTTTCTATTGCTTCTAATGCATTTTCCCCTTGATGGGTTTCACTTGTCTCATCCTCCTCCTCCTCCTCCTCACATTTTCTTAATTTATTGTCACAATTTTTTTTTGTTTTAATTTTTTACAATGTTGTATTTACAAGTCTGTAAAAGTGGTCAAGGAAAAGCTTTATCTTTAAAATGAAACATCAGGGAATGAGTAACAATTTTGTATTTGTTGTTAATAAAACATATTCTGATAAATATATGTTGTCATAAAATTTCTTGACTACCACGTCTGGCCTTTCCAAAGACACTGTTTTTATTGAGCCTTAAATCTGAATCTTGAAAATACCTCTACAAAATAATTTTCCTTTTGTAAGCAATGAAATTTGTTTCTTTTAAGCTGTCTTCATTTGAAATATAAAGTATTCTAAACTTTTCTGTGTGGGTTTTCTTTCATTTTGCAACATTCTCTTGTCTCTTGCCTAATTTTGATGTTAAATTCTGATTCTAAATTGTTTGTTTGTTTGTTTGTTTTAATTCAGCAGTGTTGCCCTGCTGTCTGTTCTTTTCCTGTTTTACAAGGAAGAGTTTGCCTTAACTTTTTGGTGTCTACTAGTGCAGTTGAGAGCTGCAGCTAGTCCATTTTATTGGAAGTAGCTGAGAAGTAAAACTGTTGCATGTAGAGCCCCTGGTTTTGAGGCTGCCCTGGTCCCTTCTTTTGTAAAGATTAGGAGGTAGATTTTTTCTTTTATCATAAGAATCATAAGAAATCCCCAAGATTTTATCAGAATCATAAGAAACCCTCAAGGTTTTATCCTTCTACAGTAAGAAGAAAATGACAGTAAAAGAACTAAAATTGAGCTAGACACTCTTAACAGACATGATGAATCTATATTTCCAGCATACAAACAGTGAAAGAGGTATTAATACTTACACATCATTTGAAAGTGTTCTGTTTCACTAAGTTTGACAGCATTCCTATTGCCAGTGGAGACATGAAATTCCCTCACTAAAGTAATGTTTATTAAGTGTAAGGCAGGCTCCCATTTAAAAACTATTTACATATTCTGAAGGAATACAAGTACATGCAGCAATTGAAGTATGTGGTGTGGATTTGGTTAATTCTGAGATAGTCCAATAAGGTTCTGTTCATCCAAGCCATGTTTCCAGGGATCCATCATGTCCAGTCTTGGGCAACATCAAGTGTAAAAGAAAAGGTAAAGAATCAAGAAATTTAAAGTGGTAATTTGTGCTTTATGACCAATTCCATCACTTCTCAGTACAGATGTCTGTGTCTCTCAGAATTAAAAAACAAAATGTATACTTTGCTTTGGTCATCATGATGAAGAACTTGCAAAAAATTCTTCCCAGGATGACATTAAGTAGAATATTGACTGGGAATTCAAAATAGATTGTATTATTTTCAGTTATTTTAATCTAGGGAACAGAACTAACTCCCTGATATAAAACCGTGACTCTTTTGAAAGTTTTTCTACCTTTATTGCTTGGCATGGAAGTTGAACATCAGGAAGTATACACTCTCTAAATCAAATGTGAATGTGCAATATACAGTCTTTTCTCCTCCAACTGAGATTTTGGGCAGTAGGCCAACAATTACATAAAATTTTTCCACTATGAAGAAAATCAAAGAATATTCTTAACATAACTTCTCAAATATCAAACCATGCTGAAATTACTTGAAGGAAAATACAGGCTGTATCTGTCACCTACTCACTCCCAACTGTAACACAGTTACAGATAAAGAGTAATTTGATCAGTGATAGATTTAGCACATTATGATTTAAAAGTCCATTTAAATGAGAATCCAAGATAGGGAAACAAAAAGCCTACTAGTAGTAGCAGTAAAGCAAGAGGTGTATGTGATTAGGAGCTTTTATTCCTCTATATCTCTTGAGTCAAAGTGGGGAGTGAGTACAAGTGCCAAAACAAAGATGTCAGAAGACTGCTAGAAGAAAACAAGTGTTTCCAGGTGTTGTTTTTCTGATATCCAAGGATATGAACACCTTGGTTTTGATTTTTGAAACATAAAAGCTTCAAAGACTTAGAGTGACTTGTATTTCTTAGTTGGAATTAACAGGATTTCATAGTCAAATGATAATGATACACTCTTGGCTTGCCTGTTAAAGATAGACCATGAAATTTTAACATCTCCTAAAATTAATCAAATAACTTTAAAGTGAACTACAGTTTGACTGTTTAGACAATGTAAAACCCAGTGTTCATTAAACAACTATTACTATTGGCTTTTTAAACTTTGTTTTTAAACAGTTTGCATTTTTTTTTCCAGCTTCCTCTTTACCTGGTTGACCTTGGTCTTGCAAAATCCTTGTGTGGCATAAAGGAATCTGGGTGCCCTCTTCCAACATGGACTTCCTTTTAACTTTTGATCTATTTACAGAACTAAAAAAAAAAAAAATTGAGTCAAATAGGGAAAAGTATCTGAAAGCACAAAGCTATGTCTGTTTCAGATGGATAAAAGCAACAGAATTAAAAAAAAAAAAAAAGCATGGATAAGTAGTAAATATTTTTATTTATTCTGTGTCATTTTTTAACACCTTAGCTCTTTTGAGACTTAGCTTGCTTTCAGGAATGACAGTTTCAAGACACTTTGTAAAATCACAGGTGAGGAGCAACCCCAAGTCCATTCCTGTTTCTATACCACTGACTGAAGTTTTGTCTTTGAAAGACATTCTGCTGTGTAAGCTGTGTAATTCAGAGACAATAAGGGACACTCAAAAATTAGGTAGATTTTGTACACTTTCTGTTTTAGGATGATTGTTTCCTGCTAATGGGAACCAGCTAGTAAATGGATGTGCTCTGGTCCACAAAAAACTATTGAAGGAGGGGAGAAAAAAACCCTAGCTTTTTCACTTCTGAAAACTGGGACTTTGAAGATTCTGCCAAGCCAGTCTTGTTATGACATTTTGAGGCGCTTTCAAAAGAGCAATTAAAATTCTTTGAAATCTCCCTGCTCACTGCCAAGTCTGGTATTGATCTCAAGGTTGCATTGGCTCGTGAAGAACCAAGCAGGAGCTCTTGAATCATCCATCAGGAGGCCAGAGATATTACACTAGGAGACCAAAGACAGCAAAGTTTCTCTGCCTTTGGAAGGTGAACTAGCATTGTCCTATAATAGCAACAAGATTCTTAGAAAATACAGAAATCTGGTGTATCTTTCTAAAGCGAACCCTGACTTTTGAAGGGAGGGGTAAAATGCTGGAAATGCTGTTGAATCATTTGAAGTCTAAAAAAAAAAATCTTTCTCCATATTTCTCTTTGAAAAAGAGAACTGGTTAGTCAAGGTGGATGAAGTGAAGTCTGAAATAGTGTCTGGTAGCTGCATCTCATATAATCCTAATGTAATCAACTGAAAAACTGTGGAGGTTTTGTTTAGTAATCTTAAGCAGTTACTAAGCTGTTGAAAAAGCTTGTGCTAGTATTTTTCATCTTGCCAGCACTTCTGAACTAAGTCTGAAAGATGTGTCTTTGATATAAAGAATTAATGTATACCAAATAAACATGAGATCAGTAGAAAGCATCAATCACCTTACAGCAAAGGAGGCTTTGTTTTGCTTTAAATGCACTTACAGCAAGTTTGTCTTTCTCAGAATACCTGTGAATTTACTATAGAAACAGTTTAAGAGCATCCTACCCTGAAACAAACAGAAGCTTTTCCCTTACATAAATTAAAAAGAGATTAATGCTGCCTTCACTTGACTCTCCCACTGGCCAGAGGTTAAATTTCCCTACTAAGTATGTCTGGAGTGAAAATAAAACAATTTCTTTTCCCCCACTATGGAATTTTCTATGCTACGGCATATCACCAGTTGGGTAAGCAATCTTTATGAAGTCCCTTTAAAAGCCTACTCTTCCAGCAAACATGTCTGGTCTTCCAAACTGATATTTCCTTATAATCTTGCTTGGTTATGTTGGCTGGATCTCAGAAGAAGGATGTTTGATAAGATACATCTTTTAGTTGCTGTTAGGGAACCACATGATACAAATACCTAATAATAAATACCAGTAACAAAATTTTTATTTAGGACAGGGAGGGAAGGGTTGCTCTCAGTTTGTAGATGGGTTTTTTACTGTGTTTCTTTTTTCTTTTTTTTTTTTCTTTCTTTTTTGTTTCTTTTCAAAAGCTGGCTGCAAAAACCAAGTTGGTATTCATGAGCAGTTTTAAAATTTTTTTCTCCCATTTTTTAACGTTCATACAGAGAGAGAGCAGCAAGCTTGAGCCAAAAGTTCTGAAATCATGCTTTTACCTCTGAACACTTATCCTCAGAGCAAATTTGTTAGCATTGCTGGGTCCAAAATTTTATGGCTAACAGATCTATTATAATACTTTTAAATCCTTTCACACAATTACTCCATTGCTCATCTTCTGGAAAACTGCAAGACTATGGAAACTTTCAAATATAAAAAGGATACTGTTTTGTTTTTTTGAAGGAAAGTCTTATTGTTAGAATACAAAATTAGGGGTTATGAATTATGAACTCAAGAACAAAGTACTCAACAAAAGTAAAAATGTTTTTGTGTTAAATCTGTATTGGAGTACCCTGTGTTTCTCTTCAATGTTGTTGGATACTGTTTATCTTCAATGCATGTTTTATCCCCAGATAATAAAAACCAGTTTCCTTTTTTCAGATGGTATTATGTGAGGCTTTTTCAGAACTATTTAAAGTTGTAAAAGCATTACACAATGCATGAAATACTGCATTAAAAATAGGTTTTTAAGATTTAGAAATTATAACTTTAACTATTTATTTTTGGTAATATGGCCATTGCTACTAGTTTCATTTTAAAAAAGAAAATCTCTTTTTGACTCTAAAAATACTATTTTGTTTGCATTCCAAGTAAATTTCCAAGAACCAACATTACAGAAAGAGAACAATAAATGCTTTTTCTGAGATAAGTTGTAGAAAATTGCTTGGTTAATTTTTTGTTCAAGCTTTACTGTCAGAAGTGTTCTCATCTTACTGGGTGGATGTCTAAACAATAGCATGCATCTTATCAGGCAAATCAGAATTAAGCAATACAGCATAAAGAAGAATTTGTACTAAAGTGATAGTGCTGCCCTTTTAGGGGGAAAAAAATACAAAACAAACCTCCAAAAACAAAATAAAACAAAAACAAAAAAA
>VZRH01014903.1:254660-280493 GCA_013397555.1 Urocynchramus pylzowi | reverse complement strand
AAAAAAAAAAAAAAAAAAAAACAAAAAAAAACAAAAAAAAACCAAAGACATTTCTCTAGGAAAGGAAGGCAGAGGGCAGAGGGAGACAATAACAGAAGTTACCAATACACCCAGTGCTGTGTGCATCAAAATCATAGGGGATCTCAATGTTGTGGACTGATCTGACCCTATGGCCAGCTTGCAGGAGGCAGCCTGAATGTTTTATACATAGAAAACAAATCTGAATACTTCCTCTGCATTTTCATTTTACTTAATTCTATCTAAAAGTGTTTGTTATACCAAGGGAAAAAAATATGAACCTGGGAGTCTGGCTTTGCAGATTGCTTATTCTGTCCTTAAGACATACTGATTTCCAGGGAACTGTTCAAATGTTTGAAGAAAAACTGCTACAGTTATATTAAAGTAGTGCATGAATATAAAAAGCTATTTAACAGTAGTTCATATTTATTTTTCCCCTATTCATTTTCTGAGACCCACTTTTTTCTAAAAGGCAGGCTTTTCCAGTGAATATGAGAGGACTTTCACAATACATGTATATTTTACAATCCAGTTATTTAGGTGAAGTTATTAACTGCCCAGTTGATATCACAAGTGATCAAATTAGGGAGAACTTCTTAACCTTTTGTGCATCTCTGAGAATTTTGATTGCTCAGACCATTTCTTTCTCTCAGAAATACAGTGCCCTTTGTTCCTGACAACTGGATATCACAGTTTGCACAGTCAAGTAATCCTAAAAATATTTTGATGAGGGGGGAGGAGAAGGGTAATTAAAATGCTCTTTTTAGTGCTTGGAACAGTGACATAACTCTTAGGACAAATATGGCTTTCATTGTGCCACCCCACCTCCTCGTTGTCTGAATTAATGTAAATATTTGCTTCAGTCCATGAAGCTACCCAGAGTCACTGCTGGGTCACTTTCTTTCTGGTATTCAACATGCTGATATCAGCACAGAGATTTTCAGAATGAGTCACTGAGCTATATGGGAAGCTACCAACTTGTTTAATCTTCACATAGAACTCATTGCTCTTCAGCACACCATCATCAGGAAAGCTAGAGTTGAGAAACACTTTCAGATAGTGGTTTAAAAAAAAAAAATAATGTAAACCTAGGGTCTTCATTACACTTGTTTTACAGTATATTAAATTACTCTGGCCACTGATGAAAGCTGAAGGGTGAGTTTCAGTTTTTAAAAGGAAGACTGATTTATTGATGACCCTTTACACCAAAACACATATAAAAGAGAAAGATACTATTAAAAATGTTATGAAAATATTACCATGATACTTTTTGCTCCTAAATGAATTAAAATTTAGAATGTTCCCCTGGGTTTGCTGAAGGACAATTTTTGTAATTCTTTCATCTCAGAGGGAGAATATAAGCTATCCAGAGAGTGAAGTTTCTTGGTGAAGTAAAGCACACAGATGAGGGAGTGACTGAATATGGATAGAGTATTTGAATAATCAGACTATGCCATTGATCTCAGTTAAGTATGCACTAGCAAAGGTCCTGGAAGACAATCACAATCGGATTGCTTTCCAGAGGTGAACCTTATAAAGAACAGAGAATTTGAAACTGTATTTGTGGAAACTTCCTTATGGGCAAATGTTTGGGGGCTGCGGGTTTTGGGGGTTCATTTGGGGTGTGGGGTTTGGTTGTTTGGGTGGCTCTTTTCTACCCTGTGCAGTGGTAAGGTAAAAAACTTATGTTTGTACTAATCTGTGGTTTATGAAATCAAATACCTTCTCTTTTTCTGTCTGTGCTTTTAAGTGTTTGGCAATTTGAACTGCCAAGACATTCACAGAATAATGCTAACACCATGCCCGGGGTTGGACTTTCTGTTAAAATGCAGGCATTTCTGTACCTTTAGATAAGCATGCATGAAATATTTTAGTATGCATTTGAATTTCCATGGTAGGAAATGAAATTGAAGCAGTTTGCTAAGGATTCAATCCTGGACCAAGATTTCCTTACATTTCTGCACAATATGAATTCATTGATTTTTCTAGTTCTCTTTTCCATAGTGTAATAAAACCAGGATACAGTAAATTATAAGACAGGTGGGGGGCTCCCTTACCTTTTTCATTTGGGCCAACAAAATTCTAGCAAGGCTTTTAAAGCTTTGTTGTTATTTCTTGAAGATGCTGGAATTATTTAGAAAGACAGATTTCCTATATTTTTTTCCAAAGAGCTAAAAATTAGTGTAGGAATTAACAAGGCAACATCTGCTATTTCAGATCCTTTACCATGGCAATTAGGGCAGTAAAAGAAGCAAGTTTGGTTTCCTCCACATTTCTAAGTGGATGCTAATCTTGACATTATAACATGAGTATTTAAAGCCTGAATTGCTAGTTTTGCCATGACATCAGGCTGATGAACCACTGACAAGGTAAACAGAACTTATGGACATGTTTTAAGACTAGGTGGCATATGACCTAGCCTGGGAAATGCTTCATTGAGGGGAACTGCTTTCATCCTGGGAATGGCTGATTTGTGCTGCAAATCCCAAATTGAGTTTTATGCTTCTATACTGATGAATATTAATTAGGAGGACCTGAGGTGGTATCTGGAATGTACAGTACACAGAAGACTGTACCATTAAAGACTGTCATGAACAATGTACAATTCATTGCATTTATTAATGCTCTGTTTCCCCTTCAGGCAAATCATTTCACCACTGTGTGATAATAAAGGGCTTCAGTCAGACAATTTTGACAAACTTGACATGTTATTGAACAGAAGCCATGTTCTCAGATAAAAACTACAGCTTGCTTTGCAGGGTTTTCTCACAAACAGGCCTGGAAAAGGAGCACACATTTCCATCAGCACCAGGTTATTTTATGTGAAACTTAAAGTTGGCATTTGTATGATATTGAAGGGGACTGTTTAGTGAGAAAGATTAGGAGCTGGAGAGAGAGGAGAGAAAGGATTATAACACAGCCAATGTCAATAGATGCTGGTGTCATGTAGGTTCCAGATGCTGGTTAGGAAACAAAATCACAAAGCAAATCAGTCATGAAAGACAGGAACTGGCAAAACAATCTCATCTCATCTCACCTATCCACTCTATCTCCACTGCAGCTCTCATGGATGTGTACACTCACAAGACACCTTTTCACATGCTTTTTCTAGACATATAGGGGACAATTTGACAAACCACTTAAAATGCTACATCTTGCTTGTCTCTTCTGCCTCTTGTCCCAGGCTACTTTCCTTTTTCACCTCGGAAAGAGCCTTGGAAAAAAGCTTTTCCTCTACCTTTTAACACTCAGGGAAGGAATCCTGGCACAGGAAGAGCTGGCCACTACTCAACCCACCTTGCCCTCTGGGAACTGCACTCCAGGCTTTACCAGCTGCTGATTTGTGTTAATCAGTACAGTAAACAGAATTTTATTAGCCAAAAAATGGTGAAGGATGATGTTTAAAGGTTTCTAATTCCATAATTCAGCAGCAGTCTGTATTCTGCATTTTTCTCAGCAGCTTGTATACAAAATGGCTCTTTATTGTGTCAAAACATCAAAATAGCAGGTCAGAAAGTCTAGCCTCTTCCTCAAAGAAATTAAAAATAAATTTAAAAACAAACAAACAAACAAATAATTCTCTATGTTTTTTATATGGAGCAATAAGGTACAAAGGTTTGTCACTTTGCCTTGATAGTGAGGGTAGTTCAAAGTACAGATTGGGATAAAACACAGAGTACCTAAGTCACATAACTTTATTAAGGACTACCTTTTTATTCTGACAAAATACTTCTCTCTGCTATAAGTAACTCACCTTCAAACATGGCTGATGGCTTTCAGCCTGTAAGGAAAAAAATGTATACTGTATATATATTCATGATTTTCCTATGTATTTTGTGCTTTATGTGTAGAATTCTTGGACAGTTAGCCTCGTCTTGGAAATTAGGAGGACTTTTGTTCTGTGTACAAGTTCATTGTTTAGTAACATTAAGCAGTTACTGTTTACATTTTAAAATTGTTTAAAATTAGTTTAAATTAATAATTAATTAATTTTTTGAGTTTCTAATTTTCTTAACCTGGAAGCATGGACACTGGTTTCTCCCTTTCATTCAACTAATTGAATTTAGATAAGACTAATAGTATCACCTTCCCCTTCAGCTTCATTTTCTTTTCCACTGAGAACACTCATTTTTCACACTGATAGGAGACTTCCTTTCAAACTTTTGTAACAATGCTGTTGGGGTGTTTTTTCCTTTTTGAATAACAAATGAATAATATTTTGCAAATCTTGCAAATCAATCAGCACTTTAATTTCATTTTAGAAGTGCTTCCCAGGAGGAGCATTTGGTACACTAATAAGCTCACTCATTAAGATACAAATACAAGAAAATCTAGTCTGGAAAACAACTGGCTTTCTTGACACACTAGGCAAAGTAGGAAGAGTTTACTCTGTGCCACAGGATAATCTCCTTAAAGAATAGTGCAAAGGACTAATTATTCTGTTTTACCTACTTGCCCCTAGCTATCCTGGCAGTTCAGCAGGGTAGGAAAAGGTACCTATTCATGGGAAAGTTCTGCCAGACTTTCCAAGCAAACATTACAAAGCTGATTTGTAGCCACTCTCTGGCAAACCAGTTTCCTACAACCATTCTGCAAGTGTAGGTATCCATTAGGCATTCACTTCAGAAAGATACTTAAGTATGTGGTTAACTTCAAGTGAGTGAGTAATCTCATTGATTTCAATGGGACTATTCATGTCCTTAAATGCCTGGCTGAATCAGGAACTAATTCCTTCTGGTTGTCCTTTGAGCCTGCACAGAGACAACTCTGTGCAGACACTGAATCTCTCCAAATGAAAGTTTGCCAAATGGTCTTTGCTTAGTATCCAGAGTTCATTGTTTTCACTGCCTCTAAAATTCCTCTGTTATCACCACATTACTGACAGACAATTCACCTTTCAGTTGTCTTCTTCTTCATCTTTACAGAGATCATTATGTAGCAATATCCTCTGATGATGGTGTAATTGAAATGGTGGCCATACCAGGGTTCAGTCAAAATGAAGGGGGTTTATTAGACAGAATATGAGTTAGTTTTCCTTTTTTAAATGCCAGTACTTGTTTTTAAGGTTTTTTGTAATCTAGGCCAACTTTTCAGGTAGTCTTTCAAAAAAAAGGGAAAATATGCATTGTGACAGGAGTAGGGAAAATATTTATCTTTCAGTCATAGTTCATTCAGTACTACTGTATATCATGGCACCTGTTTAAGATGTTTGAAATTCCTGATTTCTTTGTCAACTTGCAAGATATCTTCAAATTATGCTGGAGTGGGGGATAACAACAGCAACAACAAACAAACAAACAAACAAACAAACAAACAAAACCTCACAAAAAAACCCAAAAAAACAAACAAACAAAAAAAAACCACACAACAAAAAACCCAAACCTATAAATGGCTTTTTTACCCTCTTGTTTTAAGGATTAGGGAAGCTGTTTCATCTTACTGAGTAAAGATAGCACTTCCTAGTTCTTTCCCTGAAGATCAATCCTGAATATTGCTAGCATGTACTCCCCTGAGTTGTGTGCTAAGATACTGTAGTGTTCTCCCTGAAGATGATAAATGTGTTCCTCAGATATGGAAGAGTGAGATCAGGAAAACGGATGGTAAATCTGCTTGTAATTCTCTGTCTGTTCTGTATGAATGCTTCTCCTAGGTCCTGATAATATTTTTAGTCATATCTTCATTCCATGAATTGTCAACTGGTCATGTCTCAGACTATCGGCAAAGGTTGGATTTTCTTTTTGCTAATGCTTCTCTTCTCTGTGTAATGCTTCTCAACAATTACACTGTTGCCTATCAATAAAGAACAAGCAACAAAAGCCTCTTTATTTTATTTTCTCCTAGGGAGCCATTAGACTGTCCCAGAAAAAGGGAGGTAAATGCATCAGAAGCATCCTTCTAATTGGGGCTATATAAGTGTACATGGTATCGTTGTGGAGCACAATTTGTGTCCTCTGATCAAGAAGTTCAGACATATTATTTGACTTTTCATAGAGAGTCTCTGGAGTTTGGTATGGATTAACTAAAAGATTCCTTTTTTCTCTTAAAATGAGTAGAAAAAAGTTAAATGTGGCCTAACTATCTCCACACTTTCTCACATACCCCATAAGCAGAAATTACACAGACTTTGTGGTTCTAGGAATGAGACAGCAGAAATGTGTAGCAATAGCTCACATTTAAAATGAAAATATAACAGTAAGATCTTAGCATGAACAGAATCCATTAAAAATGCTTGAAGACTAACCTTCTTTCTGCCAAAAACTGCACACTTGCTGAGGTTTATTTATCCAAATTGTCCCAGGAATTTTTCCAGAATAACTTCTGTGACAATAAAGGACACAAAGTATACTAAATATTAGTGCCACGTAGTGTGACTTATGGTATTTACTCTTTTCTATCTGTTGTACTGTCTTCTTCTCACATGGGTGTACTGTGACTACTAAATAACCTAGACCTGGTAGGGAGAATCAAGCTCTAGTGTGAGACCACAAACAGCATAAATCCAGAAGGTTGGTAGGCTTGGAACAAGCAGTCTTGCAAAAGAGGAAAACCAAACCCTCATTTTACAGATCAATCCATTTCTATTGTGCTCTGATGAGGGTTGCTGTTATTTTAAATGCAAAACTGTCATGCAAGAAAATTTCCAGCTATTTATTCCTTATTCCTTTAATATAATTTACATTTTAATAATAAAAGTAGTTCGTGCTTACCAGAATCTGCATTTTTTTTTGGTTGGTTGGTTGGTTGGTTGGTTTGGGGTTTTTTTGGTTGGTTGGTTGGTTGGTTTGGTGTGTTTTGTTTTTTGGTTGGTTGGTTTGGGGTGTTTTGTTTTGTTTTGTTTTGTTTTGTTTTGTTTTGTTTTGTTTTGTTTTTGTTGGAAATGCAAGATTGTTTAGGCAATGATCATTTGATTCACTGTGAAGCTCAAGGACATTCAGACAAATGGTTGGCTGGATCACATTTAATGGATTATACCAAATAGAACGCAAGAACCAAGAAATCTGTATAGCAGGCTGTGGAATTAAGTAAGTATTGACCAGTGCAGAAGAATCAATGGCTGTTGAAAAAAAGAATAATTACAGTATATTGCATCCTCAGGGTATAAGCATATAAATACACACAAGTGTTTTAACTTTCAAAGCTTTGTTCTTTTTAGACATAGGAAAAAGCCCTTGCAACTATTACATAATCTAATTTTTACTTTCTCCTAGAGGGAGAAGCAGTATGGGTACAGTTTTTCTTGTCAAAATATGATAATATCTTTGTGGCAAAAAATACGGGTGGAATACTTTCAGAATTGTCTAAATGTTTAGAAGGGCCCAATCTAGTCTGACAAGAGCTGGAATGTCTGTAATTGCATTAGGAGTAAACCATCAATTTATACTCACTTCACTCTGTAAAGATATGTAGCAAAATAGCTGCAGGGGATTCCATGCTGATAACATGGGAAAAGCTTCCAGATTGTTGTGCAGGAACGCAAATATTTTGGGCAAGCACCTCACAGAAGTGTTAAACTGAATCATGAACAGTATCAGTGTACATAGACAAAACACAGTTTTCTTGCCCAAAAAGGTGGAAACAGAATACCAAACCCTGTCAAAAAATCTTGCATAGAAATGTCCTTGAAATTTTTTAATGCTTTTTGGAGCTATTACCGCATGTGAGGCTCATATTTAAGTTTTCCATACACAAGTATGTAGCCTGGTGCTTTCAAAAGTTTACACAGCTACAGTCAATTCTTTTCCAATGTGAATCTCTTAAATGGTGCATTGACTTCCTCTGTCAACAGAAATAGATGAATATTGATTTTCTTGCCGATATTGTAATACACTTTAGCTACTTTTAACAATAACTACTTTTGAATTCAGTGAGAGTTTGATAGTTTGACTTGAATAAGTTGTTCTGAAATAAAAGTCAACAGCTTAAAAATGTATTGCCTGAAACTCAGCAAATAGGTCTATATTTAGGTAAACATGGAATTAGTTCAGTATCCCACAGCACCATGGAACACATTTATGCTTTCTACTTGGCAGAAGGTGTTGACAACATCTTAGCAGAAAGGTATTAACATCTTAAATTCTTTGTTTGTGTCTTAAACTGTGTCTGGAAATGTGTAGTGCACAAATCAGGTGCACATCACAAAGTCTCTTAATTCAAGAAAGCAGGCCAAAATTCTTGCTCTTCCCAGTAAGCTTGAAGATTTTGGCTCAACTGTGTTTATTAGAAGTCCTACCAAGATGACTCTGGCTATTGATTTAATTGTGGCTTGTTGCTTTACTCATACCCAGATCGAACATCTTTCCACTAAGAAAGACTAATTTTACCAACTCTAAGTCCCCAGTGGTGAAGCTAAGTCCAGAATGCCCATTAACTTCATATTAATCAATTAAATGTGCACATGAGTGAACACTTCCATTAATAATTTAGCTCTATCAAATTTAAAATTGACTTGGACTTTATGAGCATCAGTTATATGTGGATATCTGTTGAATAAACAGATCTGCAGAGGAAGTATTTACAGCCTAATGAGTTCTAAGGTAGAGAACTATTTTTGTTTCATGTTTCTTTTAATAGCCGTCTTAGTTGAAAAATGCCAACTTTGCCACACTAAGACTGTTTATAAATCCAGCCCTTATTCAGTTTGTGTTTAGATTGAGCTGAATGGAGAATTAGTTTTGAGATAGCAAGAAATTTCATTCTCATTTTTTGTGAACATACTATTTCAAGTTTCCCCTTCAGCCTTAGAAAGGGGACCAAACACTATTTCCCAAATGAATAAGAAGGAAGTTATTTTTCTTCTTATTAATTTGGGAGATATTAAGCCTATTATTCAGCCTACCATTAAGATGTGAAAATCCTGATTCAGAACCATTCTACCCCTAATTTCCATTCCATTCCCTCTAGATATTTCCCCACTCAGTCATATGGTTTATAGTTTAAACCACTCCTCTAGGAACTGACACATCTGAGTTTCAGACCTGCTGTCAATAAGGTTTTATTAGAATTTTGTACAAAATAGGACTACATCATCAGGAAAATTTGAAAGGTTCATATTCTACGAAAAAGCTTACCTTTCTCCTAGTGGCTTCTATAAACCAAGCTGAAAGGGAGACAAAATAAAAACAGTATTTTAAGTTCAATGATTTTTTTTTTTTTTTTAGTTTTACAAAAAACAGGGGTTTTTTCTTTAGTTTGATCTCTATACTGATACATCCATTTTTGAGAGAAATTTGATGTAAGAAGAAAGCATTTATCTGGAAGATAATACAGAAGTTGTTTTCAAACACATGAGCATTTTGAAAGTAGATGTGTAGAGCCAGATCTTCTATGCATCCTATTTATCTTCTTCCTTGATGATAACAGACCTGAAGTGTTTGAAGCACACAATCATATTCCTTCCTAGTAACTATGAAGTCAAATCAAGGTATTTATTTGATATGAACTTTCCTCATAAAATAACCACTACAACCAGATATTTATTTCTGTTGCTTTCTCTGAACTGCCTCCAGCATGCTGAAATTCCTTGGCACAGAGGTGCTTGTTCCCATAAGCTGCATGTGTGGTGTGGTTTCTCATGCTACACAGACTGGAGAGATCTTTTCCTTAGGCCACAACATTGTGCCTCTACACGTACAGCCTAAATTTACACAGGCATTTTTTTTGTTGCTGTGTTCCTTTGCAAGATTCCTTATAATTTGCTATCTGGAGTCACCCCGAGGGATTTTGGCTGAATCCTTCTTCTGATATTTGTTTCAGGTTATTCTTCCCCTGGAGTAGCCTGCATCTTTTCCAAATTAGACATAATATTATTTTTCTCTGACCAAATTTCTAACTTTTCTCATTTCTTGTCTAGCTTTGGTGTTCTTTTTTTTACCAGATTAAACCTTAACATTTGTAAATATCACTCACATTCCACTTATTATTGCTTTAAGTTTGTCAATTAGCAAAATAAATGAAACAAAAGTAAAGGTGGATCTCTTTGACATTCACTGTTCTCTGTTATCATTTATTTTGCCACTTAAAGCATTACTTTTTATTCATATTTTACTATAAGTCCTAGTGTAATCTGTATATGTGCTATCTGATAATCTTTATCTTTTTTTTTTTAATTTTTTTTTTTTTTTCACAGTTTCCTTCCTTGGTTAGTTGGTAAAACAAGAGTTCAGATTAGTAAAATAAATTTGGAACTAAGAGGCATACCTGTGTCAATGCCTTTGCCTTTGGAATTCATATGTACATATTATTTTTTGTATATAAAACCCTCAGAATTTCAAATGTAATTGACTTGCCATTATTACTGTTCTAATGTATATTCAAGACTGAAGTACAAAAGGCTGAAGTTATGGCTAAGAGGAAATTTAGGTTTGTTATGCCTGGATCCTAACCACTACATCATATTAAGTCCTGGTCCTAAGTATCCCTTTCAAAAATTTAAAGTATTAGAAATAAAGGAAAATATTATTTCATAAAAACTAAATAATAAAATAATTAAGAAAGATGTCCTGTAAAATACAACAATAAACCTGATTATAGAGAATTGTGCCAATGATGTAAAATCTGTGTTCAGTTGTAGAAAGAAAAGTATTGTTAGATTTAATTTTCCCACAGGAAGACTAATTCCAAGTCTGCTTCAAAATATTTGCTCTTTAATAACAATGCTGTTGAAAAAGGAGGCTGGGACAATGCAAAATCACCACACTCTGAATTGTTCTGAGCATGTATCAAAAGGAATTTAATAACAGTTCTTGGAAAGTATTCATACATGACTAATAACCTTGAAAAGACTTGCTGTTTCTTAAGGAATGAGAAAGTGTTTAAGACAGCTTTGTATGGAAAGTAGAAGTTAAGAACTACTTAACTTCTATTAAGTAGTTCTTAATAGAACTGAAGCATCAGTTCTATTAAGCATAGCTCCAGATTTCACTTTCTTGTTAATGAAGGACCACTGATGATGTGGTCTTTGTGAGCTGAAGCAGAAATAATATTTACTTGACAGTGTACTACAAAGAGGATGTAGAAATATTCCCACAAAGGTTTTCAATGCTTAGAACATACCAAATGGTTTTCATAAAAAAAAAAAAAAAAAAATAGGATGATGTTTTCAAGTTTCGAAGTTTAGATTTATTGGATAAGGGGGTTTGGTTTTGGTTTTTTTTTTCCTTTTAGGAAAAAAATCAAACCAAACCAAACAAAAAACCCACAACAAACAAAAAAGCCACAAAAAATGCCCCAAAACAGAGAAAGCCTTGGAAGGTTAAAATGGTACATCTGAAAACTGGTGCTCTGAAACTTTCCATATCTTCCTATCACAGCGTTTGATCCAAGCTGTCATGGATATTGACAAAGACCTATCCTATGTCAAAAAGGACTTCAGGAAAGTGAAGTATTTTCTGGAAAGACAATACTCCTAGGCATTTAGATGTTGCTATATGTTTGGTACATACACAGTACCTACAGGTATTGTTGAAGGCATTCCACACCTTCCTGTTTAGTGGAAAAGGCTGGGTTCTTCCTTGTGCAGCAGCAAATTGCTGTATATTTTTATCCAGTCATCACTTGTCCTCTTATTTTGAGAACTATATGGACAATTCCATTCACAAGACAGTCTGGAAGCAGACTGTTTCAAAATTCACCAATCCTGCAAAACCTTGTGGAGAAGAAGAAACATCACGACAGGTGCCTGGAATAATTTCTGGCTCATTTGCCAGGCCCTGCTGATTTGGTCTGCAATCTGGCACATCACTGGGATCAAGGTGATTTTGAACCCTACTTTAGAAAACAGGTAAATGAAGCCCTATTGATTCTGCAGCAAAAATTCACAGAACAAAAATATTTCCATTAAAAAAAAAAAGACTTTTTCAATAAAACCAGTCAAGAGAAAATGTTTGAGCAGACCTAATTATAGACAGCATTGAAATATACTTGGGTGGGTTTGATTCTTTAATGAGATGGAGTAGGGGAAGTTCAGTCACCATACATAAAATCTTGAGAGATGTAGACATTGGTTCAGAAATTTTGCAGTGAAGATTCAGACCTGTTTTTCTGTGATTTCACTGAATTATTCACTGTTCTTGAGAAATGGTTTGCATGCTGTACTGTCATATATTTTTAGGTGTTCACTAGAAAACCCAAATATAATGATTCTTTTGTCAAAATGTGTTAGGTGCTTTTCAGATATCCCAGAGCAATGGTCTTATCTCAAGGGTTTAAATCTGGGTAATTTACATTCTCGCTTATAGCTCTCAAAGGAAGGTACAGACACTTGAATGCTTGTGAAACCAGCTCTGTCTTAAACTTTTTTTCAGACCTTGGACAAGTAGTTCCACCTCCAGAGCTTCAATCTGGTGATGTAAGAGTCCATATTTATAAACCACTATGAGGTAAAATTCAAAAAGCACTTTTTGTTATGTTTCCACATGGATGGCCTCACTTTTTTTTCCCCTCATGGCCTCAAAAAACCACCTGTGTTTGGTTCAACATAGTCATAGGTGTACAGTGGGCCACTTCCTCTTGCAAGAAGCTTTTGTCCAAAACATACAGGCAGATACAACCACTGTCCCATTCTTTTACCTCTACCCTTCCCAACCATATGGCAAAATGCAGTTGCTTTTCTTCTCCTTTCATTTTCAAAGGAAAAGGGAGTGCAATCTGTTTTCCACACTGTTTCAACTAAGTGCAGTGTGTAAAATTGCAGGCCCAGTGTTTTGTGCTCTAAAGCCCTGTGTTTCTCTTAGCATTTAGAGAGAAAAGATGTTTGAGGGAAAGATTACACCAGGTACACTTACTGACATGCAATGATTTGTTTTTCACATTTGTTTTAACAGCAATGTTTGAAGAAATATTTATATACTGTTTGAGAGGAAAGAGTAAGACTTCAGAGTAAGACTCTGGTCCCCCATTGACTGAGGACCATATTTTTTAACACTTAAAACAGTGCTGCAGAGTAGTATGATATCTTCACTGTTCAGAGAATCAGGCCAAGAACATTTTTGGCTCAGTTTACATACTCTGATTTTAAAAACACACCATACAATTAGTATAGACTCTATTGAATGGATAAACTTGGTTGAAAAGATACATGGAAAAATTTCATCCAAGGATGGCATGCTTTCCTAAAATTTCCACCTTTTTTTTTTGAAAAGGTGACCTTTGATTTAATAAGCTAGAGAAACACCTCTCAAATACAGCCTGAGAACGGAGCAACTGAAGAATATTAGGAGAAGGAGGAAAATGCTCTTACACTTTATAGCATCAGTGAGGCTATTACTATGTCTGAAAGACATATTTAAAAGCAATATATAAAATTGGAAAAGGTCTAGTGAGATGTTCTGAAATCTGAATAATGGACTATGAAGTGTAAGATTTAAGATCCTTCTCCTGTGGAAGATTTAAGGTGTCAATCCATCAAATAATCTAACAGGAGGTTAGCCTGTGACTTGATCTCATTTAAGAAGTATCTACATAGGAAAGATTTATGGATTTTAGCAAAAAAGAAAGTGTAAAGAGATCAAGAGAAGGAAGCTGATGGAGGTGAATGCCAACTAAAAATAAAGCATTGTATTAAGAGTGGAACTACTTCCGTTCCAGCTGAAACTCCTAAATCAATACAGTCTGTCTTTTCAAAAGATACTCTGTAATTCAAACAGAAATGATGAGTTTAGTGCAAAAATACTAGTGTTACTCAGAACTTAATTTCTCATTTGTGGACAGGGAAAGTTTCGGATCATGCTTCACAGCTCAGCCTGTTGTAGTGCTTGTGGCTGAGATTTCTTTATTTTTGGTGTGAGCTAATTCAGGAGGCAAAAAGCCACTGGCTGGGAGTCCTACACATTTTTGCCATGCACAGTGCAGTTTCTGAGGTCTACAAGCTGACACTGGCAGCATGACACAGACACTGGGTGCTTCACCTCCTGCATGTTGCCTATTAGGCATATTGTCATTCCATAAGAAGATACTGGTCAAAACATGCGAAATTCCTATAGGCTCTAAGACATGTCATGAGCTTTGCTCTCCTGAGCTTGAGAGAAACTTAAGAATTAGCTCTCCAGTCATTCAGGCTTGAATTCCTGTATTCCACAAAGATGAGATAGTATAGGTGAAATGTGGAAAAGCTGTTCTGATCTTTGGAAAACATTATTTCTGTAGGAGCAGCAGCATTGTATCCCAGGGTTTTTCCTGTTCCCAAACTGCTATTCGTTTCCCCGGCAATGGGTAGTTTCTTTTCATGCTTTAACCTTTAAAACAGCTCCTGAGTGGCTTCCTCCAGGCTTCCTGGAGGCTTCCAGGCTTCCAGGATCAGTCCTTGCTTCACAATTAAAACATTTCTATGTTAAACAACTCTTCATTGTTGTTTCAAGAATAGCTGCTGTATTACCTGTTAGAGGTTTCCTGTTTATCAGTAGAGAGCCTAGCTATCACAAAGTATGTCCCTTGAGTATCAGGAAGACTAAAATGCTACTTTCTAATAGCTTTCTTTAGATACTGCTGCCATAGACATTTTGCACATGTACGAACCATTTAGACAACTAATCTCAATAAATCAGTTTTACGTAGAACTTTTTAAAAAAATCTGTTTCCAGATCTTTCTAAACTACTCAATTAAAAGGGACATTAAAATGTTCTAAAAGACAATATTCCATGGTCAAAACATATACTTAAAAATCATTTTCTCCTTTCCTTTATAAAGTGTTTATTATCTAAAAGTTTGTGTTCCTAACCCCTTCATTATATTTTTATTATATAAGCCTTTTCTTTTTTTAGCAGTTTGGATTAGAAGACAGTAAAATTTTCCAAACATGAAAGAATCTTTGAATTCCTGGTAAAATGTGTTGGTCATAAGTCCACAGATAATTTTAATTATAGGGTGGGAGTGAAGGAATTAATAACATATATAAGGAATTAATACTGTATTTCTATTTGTCAGTGGCTTGGTGTTGGCTTAGTATTCCAAATCAGTAATAAGGATGTTAAAAAAAATAAACTAAAATTGTTAATCCCCTCCTCATTTGTTCTTATTAATGAAGGCTTGCTTGTAAATTGCTCTGATACATGCAATTGAAGGCACAATTATTCAAGTCAGTAGAGCAAATTTTTTATGTACAAACAAGAATATAGCAGAAAGAAAGGACTGACAGGTAACTGGGCTCTTGAGGCTGCTATCACAACTGTTTATCAGCGAGCACCAGAGAGGCCTTTCCTCCAGTTAATGAAGTATAATTATCAAAACTTGGCATCCTCAGGGCTGGTGAAGGAGCTAAACAAACTAGATTCATTGCATTCCTTGATTCCAGCCAGGGGATTCCAATCTTATGAAAGTCGTGATTTTAAGCAAGGTTAGTTTAGATTGGAGTGCACACATGAAAATACTTAATGCAATTCTATTTCCCATGTCAAGATTTAGTTTTTCTCTGTTTCTTTCAATTGGTTTTGTGTAATTATTATTTTGTCCTTCTGTCCATTAAAAGAAAAAAAAAATGTGCAAGGAAGACGATAAACAACATATAAATAATTTTTAATTTTATAATTTCCTTTGGCTTTTATAGAGACAAATGTTTTTGTTTCCTGACGAAACATTGGCAAGGAACAACAAAAATTTTGTTGCTAATTTGTTCCAAGTTTATTCCACTGTACCTGGGATCAGATAAAGAAATTTTTAGAGGACACCTTATAGAAGATGTTTAACTTAACTCAGTAGAGAATCAAAAATTGTTTACTGCTTTGAAAGCTTTCCCTTGATTTAATAAGCCATTTAATAAATTAGCAAAGGTAATTCCATTTCTTGTACCATTTATCAGTTATGTGTGTACAATACATTCTCAACACAATAGGTTTTAGAAGAGAAGAAAGAAAGCAGCCACACTGTCATAAACAGTTTTTTCCCCCATCTACATTCTGCTGGCTATAGCAGGGGTAATTTGTAGATGATCTTTAAAAATGTTCACGGTGGTTTCACTTTATGACAGTTCAAAACTGAGAGCAAAGCCTCATCTTAATGAATGATCTTGTTATCATTAGATACTATGAGTTAAGTCCTTCTTCCCTTCATTTCTGGGTTGAAATTACTTGTACAGGTTAACTCTGTCTCTGTAACCATTGGACTTCCTGATGAAGTCAATTTTACAGTCTTTTCTGTGGTTCAGTTTCCTTTATGTTGCCCAAACACACCTAGGAGACATGAGGATTTTAAAGTCCAGTGATAACTGAACACATTTCACTCTACATCTCTGTAGTAAATACAGATATTTTACTTGCTGAATCTGCAAGAAGCAGAGCAAATCTGAAATCATTATAATTCAAGTATTCATTGGATGTACCATGGGAGTGGTCCTTGTTTGTGATCTGCCTCAATGCAGAGTACAGCAGCCCTAAACAGAAACAGAGCTATTTATACTTTGAGGAAGAGTGCTTGGGAATATTTAATGGGGAGAATACAACAGTCAGAACATATTGCTAAGGGACTGTGCTGCTCTCCTTCACATTCTTTCCATCCTTTCCTCCCTTCATTCACCCACTGCCTCTCACACCCCCTCACTCCTTTGCATGGGTTTGCTGTAGCTATTGAGATCTAGACCAGAGAGAAACTGTGGACATTCATGCTTTGGGGTTAATTTGAAACAAAATCTTAAATGCCCACCTATGCAACAATCCTCACTTCTGAACTGCATGAGTGATAACCTGAAAGAGCCCAGATCCACGAGTAGCTATCAGTAACTATTTTCTCTCTTCTTGTTTGTATATCTGTTTGTGTCTGTAATTCTCAGGGATTAGCCTGAGCCTAGGGTAGCAAGTAGTTTTAATTAAAATAAGATTGAGTAGACAAATGAACTGTAACAGAAAATCCTTGTGAACTAAGAGCAGTAGTAAACCTGAATAATTTTTTTTCCATTTTAAAGAGGAATGGATTTGCTCTTATCACTGATCTTTGCTTTTAGAGCACATGGAATGCTTCTTTATTATGCTTTACTTTTTATAATTCATTCCAAAGCTCAAAATATTTTGATCATCCTCTGGAAGGCTGAATATTCAAAGCCCCATATGTCACCTCTGTCATCTGTAAAATTGTGCTTCTGTGTTCAGCTCTGTGAAAAGACAAATAAGATATGGGTTTCTAAGGTTATACAAGGCTAGGTCTATTGTACAAGCATAACAACTAAAGCGTAACATATTGCTACTTATTCAAAGAATTTCACAAGGCTAGAAATTCCAGTCACAGTATATCCTCAAGTCAAAATCTAGAAATACAAAAAAAAAAACCAAAAAAAAACCCAAGATAACAAGGTTCTCTAGGTGATGACAACAGCCACAGGTCTCTTCTCCTTCCTATGTGTATTTCTATCTACCACTTTGCATAAGACAATTACATAATAACACGATGAAAAGCTTTCAAAGAGTTATTCAGCCATCTCAAGGCAAGCCAGGGTTGGTTTTCTATTCTCCAAGCTTCTATACCACCTATTTTTTATCAGTTTCTGCTGTCTGCAGTTCCTTAAATCATGAGTTCTGAATCACTAAACTCAGAAATTAAATGAGTCAATGGCAGTATGAAGATGTAGTCTCACAATTCTTCCCTATAGAATGAGTATGAATACCTTGGCCTTTTCTTCAGCAATGCAGTTGGGTCAAATAATAGGCGTTTTAAAAAGAAATTGCAAAATACATTTCATCTGTGACAAACCATCACTCAAGCTCAAGGATTCTTCAGGTAAATGTAATTTACAAGAAAAACTCCAGGAAACACTACTGAGCTGTTTTTATCCTGCAAAAAAAGATGTCTGTTTTCTTTTATAACAATATATATTTTATGAATTCAGATTTGTAAGCAGCAAGTTGTATCCCTTTCTGATTTTCACTTTTGTAACCAGCGAACTTTGGTATTTGCCAAGTGTAACTTTCATTTTTCTCAAACTAAAATGGGTCTCTGCCTTTAGCATAGGAGACCCTGTTACCAGTTAGCTGCATTTTCTGTAGGATGTAATGTAAGTTACTGCAGAATTTGGTACGTTGCTTTACAAGTTTTCTGTCATCTGAACATGCACTGGTTTAGATGTTATAAAATTTACTCTGATGTAGGAGTTGGGGATAAAAAATGCAACCGTGATTCTGGAGGGAGCTGGTAGGAGAAACAAACTGACCAAATCAACTGGAAAATTATGACTGTCCTTACTATTAATGCTGTAAAGCAATAATTGTGTTTCAGACACAGAAAGGCAAATGTCTCTTTAAGGATTCCTTCAAAGCATTGCTGTGTTTAGATGTTTGGTGGTGCACCAGCCTCAGCCTAACAAAGTAACAGGAAAAAAAAACCTTCTGCCACTAGGATAAGTGTGCTGTTTCTTTTTTATACTTTGTTTTTGGATAACTAACACAGTTCACTGTGGGAAACTGAAGGTCTGAAAGGCACACAGCCTCATTGCTCTTTTCCATTGAATCACATGGACTGAAACTCCACTCTCTATATAAACACTAAAATACCAGAAATGCCGCTGATGAGGAAGCTTATCCATCCTGAGTTTTACAGTGTCTGTCTGACTGGTTTGTCAAAGAGATTTGCAGATAAGAGGAAAGCAGAACAGTTTTGATGCCAGATTTCTCAAAAGAGCAGTCAAACAGTAAGGATGTGTGTGAAATAAATCAATCCTAACTTTTCCCTTTCCACTTTTTCCCCTTCTTTTCCAGCTCTTTGGCACATTTATGTCTCCTGAGAAGATTAAGTTACAGGTTCCTCAGTTTACAGGAGAGGAAAATCTAAACTTTTCCACATAGAGGAGTTTTTGCACTCTGCAAATGAAGTGTATGTGACATAGTTGGTTTCTCCATCACCATGACTTTAGAGAAGCCTGAATTTTATGAAGATTTTTTGTATTGTAGTATTTGCCAGAAGTTTCCAGTTTCCCTAATTATTGAAAACCTGGAAAAGAGAGGCAAACTTTCAAGATGGCTCAGAAGCTAGTCTCAATCTGTGAAGGGTTTGTCTCCAGTGTCTGAGAAAGGGGAAAACGTCAGAAAGAAATAAAGAGTAAGTTGAGGAAAGTTTTGGTTTTGTCACTTGAGATTGTCTGTCTAAAAAAATCAGTGTAGTCTGTGCTTGTACACAGCAGGGTATTTTGTAATTGCACTGAGCTGTAAACAGAGCTGAAGGAGTTGTCTGGAGCTATGAAACAGTAAAGTAGCTTTGGATTTGTAAAGCAATGTAGAGGAGCTGAAATGCCATCACTTGAGAAAGCTTTTAAGTAACCATGAGGTTGTGGAAAACTGTAGGATGGTTTATTCAGACTTGAAGAGTGTGAAGCAGGAGAGGCAGTGGTGGCATAAGTCAGGCAGCTGCCCTGGATGGCCTTGCTCTCAGTGCTGCAGCAAAGGGCACAATATCCATGCCCTTCCTGACAGCTGGTGAGTGAAAGACTTCAGGGTGAACTCAGGTAAAGACAGGTGGGAAGCATCTAATCCTCTAATAAATAGATTTATTGAAAAGGTTCTATGCATGGTGACCTCATACTTTATTCAGCAGATTGAAAGTACAAAATTCTTCTGTGAATCTTTCTAATTTTCAAAAGAAATATCCATTAATAAACACTCTTTTTTTAATATTCACATGCAGAAATGCTTTCTAAAACTGTTTTCTTATGCACCATTAAGTGAAATATTAATAACTAGAGTTAAATTTATAGTTACTTGTAAAATTCATCTTCATAATATTCACTGCTCTGTGGCACAAAACTAATCACTGAGATCAGGATAAAAGTGATTTTAATGGGATAAAATCTACAATGTGCCTGAGTCTCTTTTCAACTTTGAGCTAATTAGAATATTGAGCTGTCACAGCTGGAAAACTAAAGGCAAAAAATGAAGTTTTACATCTGTTATGAAAGAGTTTTTCTTCTAAGAGTCTTAAAAAAAAAATTTTAAAATGGGGCATTCATTGAAAGTATCAGAACCAGGATCTAGGACGCAGCAATTATTGCAGCGAGCACCAATGTGGATGAAATGCTTTGCCTTTACGTGAGCCAGTGGTGAAAGTGCAGACATAGAAACGAATGTCTGGGTAGTGGTAAAACCTGAATAAACTCTAAAATTTCTCCACGATGAACAACTTTGAAGAAATTTTGATTCTTTGCTGACAAAAGGAATTAAATTTATGCGGTTTAACGTAGATGTTTCTCTCCATTTTATCTTATGCATTTTGCTTGTAGAAAGAAACATTAATGTTGGATAAAGATTGATGTGGTTAAAAAGAAAACAAAACCACTGTGAAAAAATTTTCCATTCATCTGAAGTCCTTTCTCATCCACAGAACTATGCAATCCAAGCTTGCTAATTCAGTATTAGCACTCTAGGCTGTTATGGTCTAATACAAGGATTTTTAGCACTGAATTTCCCACCCCCCCCACCCCCCTCCCCCAATCCTGCACCAGTCTTAATACATGATCATTTGAAGATACCTCTGATTTTATTTTTGAGAATGAAGATAGATTATGATATAGAAATATTTACAGGGTAAAGCCACCATCTATGAAATCAGACACAGATTAGGAAATGCTACAGAGATTCTGGTTTAATATATTATGGGATATCAATTCCTTCAACTGCAGTGATTTCTGCACTGAAATAAATTTTTTTTAAACTGTTTTCCTAAAGTTTTGACTACTTGTTCTTTTTTTGTGGGACGATTTAGAGATTTGTCATCAGGTTCATCACAGATTAGCTCGTCTTAACATTTTGTCTCTAAAATTAGAGTTTTCCATGATGGTAAGTCTGCAACACTGATGCCCTCCAACAATGCGCTTGACCTCTTATGTGTTCTGTATTTTTGCTGTTCATGCTTTCCAGTTCAGCATGCACCACTGAAGATATAAACAAAGCAGAAAGGACGTACAGCCGGGCAGATAGCTAAGTGGAAAATGTAATCAAAAAAAGAGATGTTCTTTGATGGTATCTTCTGCTAGGCACTTGTACTGTTTTTGGCTGGAGTAGCATTAACTTTCTTCGCTGGTATGGGGCTGTGTTTTGAGTTTGTGCTGAAAACAGAGGCAATAATACAGAGATACTTTTGTAACTAGGGACCCGGGCTTACACACAGCCAAGGCCTTTTCTGCTTTCTGTACTCCAGGAAGTTGAGGGTGCTTGGGATACTGGGAGGAGAGACAGCAGGAACAGGCGACCCCCGCTGACCAAATGAGTATTCCATACCATACAACATCATGCTCAGTGTATTAAATGGGGAAAGAAACACAAAGGAGAGGGGGAACATTTGGAGTGATAGTGTTTGTCTTCCCAATTAACCATTATTCATGATAGGGCCCTGGTTTCCCAAAGATGGCTGAACAACAGCCTGAACATGGGAAGAAGTGAATTAATTCCTTTGCTTTGCTTCTATGCACAACTTTTGCTCTCCCTGCTAAACTCTCTTCATCTCAATACATGAGTTTTCTAACTTTTGCCTTTCCAATTCTCTCCCCAGTCCCGCTGGTGGGAGAGTGAGCGAGCAGCTGCAGAGGGCTGTGGTAAATCAATGCCAGTACTGCAGGGGCACCAGAATTGGACAGGCTCAATATTTTACTTCAGATTCATAAATAAGGGAACTGAAATTATGCTGTGCATGAGCATGCACATCTACATAGGTGAAAGACAAACTGATGCCAACATACTGCGAAACTTCCAGAAGTGTGTTTTATTATGCTGGCATTCTTTCAGCCAGTGAATGGCATAGTGTAAAGGAGCCTTACAGCCTGACAGAATATATTTATTTTTTCTCCAGAGATTTTCTTTTGTAGATGATTAGACCATACTGTATGAAACCAGCATACCTTACTGCAGTGTCTGCAGTTTTTCTTAGTTGACCACAGTCCCCAAGGTGGCATGACACTGGGGAAAATGGCAGGCAGTACCAAATCTGGAAAAAATACTTGCTCTGTTTAAAGAAACACCAGTAACTTCTGAGAGCTAGGTACTGCTTTATTAACTTGACCATGAACTTCAGATACATAAATAATTTTACTTCTTGACGCACTGGAAAGACCATAATAAGGTAAATCAATCTCTGCTTTGTGTTTGTTAATCTCTACAACTCTATGGGGCCTGATGGGATTCATCCAAGAATCTTCAAGGAGCTGGGTGGTAGCTTTGCAAAACCTCAATCAATGATTTTCAAGCTGCCTTGGGAAATTGGAACAGTCCCAGCTGCCTGGAAACTGGCAAATATTGCCCTGATTGTCAAGAAGGAGGACCCTGGAAAGTACAGGTCTATCATTCTTACTTCAGTGCCTGGTAAAATCATGGAAAAGATTATTCTAGGTAGTATTGAAAAACATCTGGAGAACAATGAAGTCATTGGTCACAGTTTGAACCAACACAGTTTCATGAGGGGAACGTCCTGCTAGTCAAATCTAATTTCTTTCTGCAGCAGAAGAACCCACCTAGTTGATCCAGGAAAGCCAGTTAATGTAATATTTTAGGCTTCAGAAAAGCTTTTGATGCTGTTTCTCACAGGATCCTTCTGGGCAAAATGTCCAGCTCACAGCTGGATACAAACATCCTGTGATGGGAGAGCAGCTGGCTCATGGGTAGGGCACAAGGGGTTCCAGTGAATGGGGTGACATCAGACTGGGGACCCGTCATTAGTGGGGTTCCACAGGGCTCCATCCTCAGCCCGCTGCTCTTCAACATCTTCATTAACAATCTGAATGCCGGACTTGAAGGAGTACTAAGTAATGTTGTCAACACTAAATTGGGTAAAGTTGTTGACTCCCTGGAGGGCAGAGAGGCCCTGCAGAGAGACCTTGACAGACTGGAAGGCTGGGCAATCAGCAACCATATGAAATTTAACAAGGGAAAGATGCTGCATCTGGGTCAGTTCTGGATGTGCAAACACACTGGGGAATGAGAGGCTGGAAAGCACCCCAGTGGAAAGGGACCTGGGGGTCCTGTCAATGAAAAGCTGAACGTGAGTCAGCAGTGCCCTGGCAGCCAGGAGGGCCCCCTGTCCTGGGGGACATCAGGCGCAGCATTGCCAGCTGGGCAAGGGAGGGGATTGTCCTGCTCTGCTCTGAGCTGGGGCAGCCTCACCTCGAGTGCTGGAGGCTGGTTTGGGTACCAAAATACAAAAAAGAAATTAAGCTGTTAGGAAGTGTCCAAACAAGGGCAATGAGGATGGTGAAGAGCCTTGAGGGGAAGCTGTATGAGTGGCTGAGGTGACTTGGTCTGTTCAGCCTGGAGGAAAGGAGACTGAGGGGACACTCACTGTAATCTTCAACATCTTCATTAGGAGAAGTGGAGGGACAGAGACCAATCTCTTTACTTGTGACCAGTGACAGATCTTGAGGAAATTGCATGAAACTGAGTTAGGGCAGGTTTAGGTTAGATATTCAGAAAAGGTTCTTCTCCCAGAGGGTGATTGGGTACTGGAACAGCTCCCCAGAGAACTGGTCAGAGCACCAGCCTAATAGTTCACAGAGAACTTAGACAGTGCTCTCAGGCACACAGTGTGACTCTTGGGATGTCCTCTGAAGGGTCAGAAGTTGGACTTGATTAACCTGATTGGTCCCTTCCAACCCAGCATATTCTGTGATTCTGTGTTTCTATACAATTACCAGTCCCTTGAAAAACACAACAAAAGATGAAGCTAGATAGACATCTTAGTGGGCATATTTACTATGAAAGTCATTCTCTATTAGAATTAGATATTACCTAGGGATATAAGGCGACATAAATAATTGCTCTTTCTAACTTTTCATACTATATACAGATATTATTATATGTACCAAAATTCTTTGGTTTTGAGGGTTTTTTCCAGGGAGCCTATTGAAAATAGTTTTGTTTTTTCTTCTCGGTCATTTACATTTAACTAATATGGCTGAGGTAATAGTTTTTTGTTCCTCATAGCAGAAACACATTTTCTCTGACCAGCTATTCGTCAGAATTGCCAGTTCATTGGTGATGGGTTATTGGTTCATTGGTAATCACAATTGCAGTTTCTTGGTTTTTTTGTTTTTACCTTGTTTCTTGTTTGTTTTTGGTTTTGATTTAGTTGAAGAATGTTTTCAAACAAGTTAGACATTCTGATGATAGCATTTCCTGCCAAATTCATAATGACCTTCAACAATTATCCAGCATCCAAAAAAAGAAAAAAAAAGGAAATTATACATGAAAGCTAGTAAAGCCTTATTATTTTTAACATGAGGGCATTTCATTTTCAAACACCTAAGAAAAATCCCTTCCTAATACTGTTTTTTATGACCATAACTTGAAACAGACCAGAAGGAGTTTGAATCTGGCTATATCATTATTTAAGCAGCTTTACCCTTTGAGCAACACAGCATACCATTTTGTATTTTCTCTCTGCTCTTGTCTCTCTGCAGTAAGACTAAAGAAATTAACACTACAAAATAAATGAGGTTTTGTTCTGGCCACAAAAATGCAAGATCCCAGTGAGCATAATTTGGAGGAATGCTGTTGTCTGATTTTCATTTGTAACTGTGACATATATACAGAGCCAGGGCACAGCAATAGTAGGTCATATGAAAAACTGTCCATGACAGGTATTTTTGACAACCAAAACCAAGCAAAATCTAAGGGAAGAGTCCCAAAATCATGTAGGGTGCATTTTGGCCAGAGAAAATAATCTTTTGAATATCTATTTTTATGTCCTTTTGGGGAAGAAAATACTATATTTTCAAACTTTTCATATTTTCCTTCTTTTTTTATTCAGAGCTGCATAGAATGTAATTGTCACTAGGGAACAGATTTTACCAGGAAGATGTGCAGATGGAAGGAACAAAGGTTCCACAAGGGAAAAAAAGTTATTTACATTTTCTGGCAATTAAAGAGAAGTCTTAGCCATAGATTTCAATCTGTAGCTGCTTTTATGTTATTTTGCTTCTTCAGTTGAAACAAAATTGACCACCTTTGCTTTCAAATGAGTCTTGCCAGGGATCCTCTTCACTCCATTGACATTTAGTCTGCTAACATCTCTTTGACAATTAAATGTCTGGACCCAAATTTAACATTGCTGCTCACTAAGGTATTTATGACAACATTTAACTGTCCATAATAGCCATGAAAATGATCTTGGAGAAAGACAAAAATATGAAATCCAGTCCTGTGATTTAACTTAGTTTAAATAAGTGTATCACAAGTGTAAACTACTTATACTGATCTGGTAGGTCTAGTAAGAAGGTGTGGCAGATGTATATGTTGCTCTGCAGTTTCATCATGGAACCCTTTATAAGGAATTCTGATTTTATGAGGAATTCTCAGGGTCACAGATGTCAGCTCGCTTAGAGTTTTCAATTCATTACCAACGTATGCAAAGTTTGCAGAAACGCATGTAGGAGTCATAGTTGGACTCAATGATCTTGGAGGTATTTTCCAACATTAATGACTCTTTGTTTCTATGAACAGATATTCTGTTCCTCATACTTCTGTATTTCTGTCTTCTGCAATGTTATTTATACTGGAACCCTTGGCAATAGTGACACAACCTTGCTTTCTGCTTTGGATCCATTTATATAGATTTCAGTTTGGTGAAATAGGAGAGTTAATGTTAGCATTAATCACTGTTTTTCAGCTGTCTCAGAGCTCTATTTATTAGATATTTTCTAGGCAAAGTGGAAAGTTTCTGCATGATCAATAAACATTTAAGCAATGGTAGTTTATATTATTTTCTTTTTATTTTTTCTCCCAACAGTTCATTTAACATCTGAAGGTGATCTGTTGTAGGATATCCTGATTAATGGTATTCCTGTTCCTTTGGAAATCTGGAGCTCAGCATGAAATGAACTGCTTATAAAATGAAGAAAATGAGATATAACTTCTTCAGGGTTG
>VZRH01014903.1:227643-254395 GCA_013397555.1 Urocynchramus pylzowi | reverse complement strand
ATATATGTGTGTGTATATATATATCTATATATATATATATATATATGCTTATATACATGCAATGGGACTGTATCCCTCTGTCTCCTCATGCATTGGCTGCCAATAACATTCCTCAGGAAAACTGGTAGTTTGAGCAGAATGGAGGGAACAGCTTATGCTGAATTTCCTTCTAAGCCAGCGCTGAAAGAAGTTTAAAGGGTTTTAACACAGATACTAATGCTGTCAAGTTGTTAATTTTTTTTTCTGTCAAGCTGTTTGAATTTTTGGTTCATTTGAAAATTGAGCTCTACCCCTTAGAGCTCTAGGAGTTTTTTTAAGGTATCTTTCTTGAGATTCAAGGTTCAGTGCTCCACATCTTTAAGCTCAAACAGTTGTATTTTCTATTACATTATTTTTTTACTTCCTGGCATTTACCTTGCCTCTGTGAATTTCAACATTATGGTTAAGATGGCAGCCAATACCCCAATTACTTTGCTCATGGAAGTGAAAGAAGTCTTTGCTTCTCTATTCACGTTTGTCCAGAAACCCTTCTTTTTTGACTTCAGCACAGGTCAGTGTTTTTGATGGGACTCCACAGATCAGACTATGGGACACTGTAGGGTGATGTTCTAAACTTCCATTCTTTTTCTGTTACTCTCTGGGGAATCTCCTGCTTTGCAAATTATCTCCAAGGGTGAATAAACGGATCCTAAATGGATCCTCATAAACAGATCCTAAATGGACCCCTCATTGATTATATAATTTTTCTAAATATTATTTACGTTTTTAAATTATATTAAAGTGGGGTTTTTCCCATTTCAGTAGGATTTGTTCTCTCCACATGAAACATGTGGCAATCTCCACTAGCTATTAGATGTATAGTGCTTTATACATCATCTTTGCAGAAAAATTGTCTTATAATTATGCAATATGCCAGCACAGATGAGCAGCAATTCTTTTCTCAGAAATTATGGCATTTCAACTTGGGGCAAAAATTCCCAAGTTCTTTCTCTATGAAATCACAAATATAATTTTTGGGACCATTGAAAATGCTACTTCAGTAGTTATTTAAAAATTTCATCTTAATTTATAATATTGCAATAAATTTATACTTAAAGAAACCAGGTTTAAATGTGAAGGGAAAACTTGCTGAACACAATACTTTAATTCTGGTAAGGAAAATATCTGTAAATTCATGTAATAAAATCTTACAGATCTGGCAGGAGAAAAGTACAGACTATGTGGCCTAGCAGTTTACCTGTATCTGCAATAATTTAGCCAGTGTCTTGATAATATATACAAGATTTCAAGATTGTGCTTTTTCAAATGCATGTGTATTTTTCATTCATGATTGTGCATCTAGAGATTCCTATTTACTCTATTAAGAAGGTTTTCTTATATTTGTAGATATATATATATATAAACACATACATATATAGCAAATTTTACACTTAATTATTTGCTTTTACTTATGTTTTTATTTTGATAGATGACATATAATGAGTTAAGGAGAATTTCTCCTGCAAAGAAGAAAGCTTACTTCATATTACAGCCCAAACACATTCTGTTATCTTGCTTTCCCTTGCAGCTGTCAACTGGTATGCTGAGTTGGCCCTTGTTTGCAAACAAGCCCATCAGCTTTCTTAGCTAAAGTATGAGATGTTCAGTGTGAAACAGAGCAAAATTCTGAATCTCTCTGATATATTGATGTACTGATGCACTTCTGCTGGGATATGTGCCTTTCAGTGTAGAAACTCCTGTAGCAACCTTAACAGATATCAACAGCCTTGTTAAAGCAATGTGGCACTGCTGTCAGTTGCATGGAAACACCCCTGAGACATCCTCTCTTGTACATATCCTAAAACTCCCTGGGATATTTGCACTTAAAAAGATCACAAGTTACAAGCAGCTGTGGTATCCACTAGTTTTCCTTTTTGGTACATCCCTCTGATATTTACAATCCTCTGCTTAGCTAGTGGTAAGGCCTGATAGGTTTTGATGATGAACTTCATTAAGTCTAGTCAGTGAAAACAAGCAGCCCTGCTTTACTTGTAGCAGGTTGCTCTGTCTGAGCAGGGATACAGCAGCTCAAACTTTGTCTGGCTTACAAGTTACCAGAGATAAATTGCACAAGGAGGGTCTCCTTATTGGTGATGAGATCAAGCAAGAAGTGTCTGCTGGTTTTAGTGCTGAAGAATGCTGAGACCTGCTTGACCATACCATCAAACCCAGTTGTGAGGATATGCAAGAAAGATGATCCCTGACTGAGCCTGCAAGCAGCAAGGATGTGCAGGCCCTCATATGGAAGTGAGAGTCAAAATTTTCAAGCAGCAAAAAGCAAAGAGCTGATAACACATTTTTCAGCTATAAAGAATATTTTGCTGAGTAAACATGACAGCACAGATTCTAAAAATGTATAAAATAGTAAAAATTAAAATCAGTCTGTAGTATAAAAATCCAGTTCCATTTTTGCACAGTAAGGGCTTCTAGCACACCTCCCAAAGGTCAAAGGATTTAAATAAATCATTTAATATATTTGTATAAATACATTTGGTTTGCCATCCTTAATTCTGTGGATAAAATCATATGAAGGTCCAATTAGACCTGTACAATCTTTAGACATAAACTGTTGACTAAGTCTGGGGCTAGGACTGGATCCAGCCTCACCTAGACTCTCTCTAAGGAGTTTGTTGAACAGGGGCATTCTCTCTAGACCCCGTGACCCAACAGAAGGTCTTTGCTAATAAACTTTGTTTGAAGGTCCCACTCTGTAACAGCTGGCTTGCAGCCTTTAGCAGTGTGGGAGCTGTGCCCAGCCCACTGCAGAGGGTGGGAGCACGGCAGCACCAGGCACTGCTGGCCTCAGTGGTGCCACACCTGTGCCCAAGGCAGCGCCCCAGCCACGCAGGGGACCCTGCCTCAGCTCCAGCCAAGGCTGACCTTCCTGAGAAAATCAAAGGCTGACTGATGTCAACAACTGTAACTGTGACGAGAGGTGACCTTTGCAAAGCAAAAACCTGGGATCAAATAGATTCCCTGAAGTCAATTCTACAACCTGCCTTCACCCTTCATGAAGAAAGCTTTCTTCTAGCAGCAGGAAGAAGAAGCTCTTGAATTTTGTATTGGACAGTAAAGACCACAGTCTCTGAATGCTTCATGACAAGCAGTCCCAACTAAGACACAATGAGTGTCCAAAATTATCTCAGCAATTTTTATTTTAACACTGCGCTTACCTAGAAGAATGAAGGAAGAATAGTTTTTGTTTTGGGTACCCACAATGAGTTCATCATTAAACTTAATTTGTTACTGAAAGTTATGGAGATTTCAAATCTGCATATCATACAACAACCCTTGCATTGACCCAAATACTAAGACCAGCATCCATTCAGTGCTAAATCTCATCATTTTTTAAGTTAAATTCGCAACAGATAAAGCCTTAAACTCATTTAAGATCATGATCAGTCTTCCATCATTGTTAAACCCAGTTTTCTGTCAAGTAACATCCAAGTTTCTTTTTCTCAAAGCTGAATGCAGCCTGTTCTATGATGCCTTGGTGATGTCACTCTCTCTTCCAGATCCAGTTTGTACAGAATAGCAACGATAAATGGAGTAGGCACTGAGGTACTTAGTGGGTCTGCTAGATGCTTTCTGTTTTAGTATTTACTTATTGTTGTTCAGTCTGCCTTTCCACATAATAAATAACATATTGTATTTTCCTTAGCACTGGCTATATGGCAACATAACCATCTATTAATATAGGGCTTAATATCAGTAATAATTTGCAACCTGTAACACAGGGATTAGTAATGAGTCCTCTTCAATGACATTCCAGTTACCTGTGGGTCAGTTTTAATGGGCCTGAACAGATTTCTTAAATCCAACACTTTTCATTAGGAGTGGGGTTGATCTCACCCAGCTTTAGCTGTATAAAAGGACATTAACTACCTGGACAGTTTCTTGGTTTAGTTATTAGAAAACATCATAGCCAGTATCTGATTCATTCCACTCTGAGGTAAATCAGTCACCAAAAGTGCAAATCTCAGTGATTATCTCCAAAAAAACTACGAGATCTGAATGTTGGATATCGCTGAGAATATCTCGTCATCCTGGAAATGCTCCTGAGCAAAAACCACAGGTCTACAGTGCTTTTGTAAATCAGCTTTGAAAACAAAGATCCCAGTGCACAGAAAGTGGTCCCTCAGAAGGCCTGTTTGCTAGTTCCTTCTCCTGTTGAGCCTATCCTTAAAGTAACCTGTCATTGCTTAAGTAATATTCAACTTCCAGATTTTCCGCAGTTAAAAGCACTCAAACATAGGGGATGAAATTCTTTTCTGCTGGGCTTGGGATGAGTGTGAAATGAGTTTTGTACCAAATGCAATCTCTTTTCCATACAAGACTGCTTGTCTGGTGCCAAGGATAAAATAAATTCATAAAGATTCAAAGGCAATGGTTTAATATCCTATTCACAATATAAGGCAGAACAGCAACAGATACACAAATAACCTGAGGTGTTTTCAGCTGCAGACAACAAAAGCATTCCCACAATTAAATCTTGCATATGGATTTTTGAATGAAAGAAGCAAAGCAACAGCCAAAAGTTGTAACTGGATGCTAGGCAAAATATATGCAAAGAGGAGGCCTTTTGAGTGACTCAGTAGAAAGAACAATGATTTTCTTATCTAGGCTTATGCTCTCAAAATATTGACTACGGACACATGTAATCCAGAGAAATTTCACTATCAGAACTCTTTGAACTATGGAAAATTTTGGGCTTTTAAGTCAGTGTCTTCTAATACCAAAACACATGAAAAAAACTTATGGAAAATAACTGGGAAAACAGTTACTCATAGATCAAGACTTGAAAGTGTTTGTTTACATTTAAGTGCTTGAATAGTTGAATTTACAACACACAAGTATGTTTTCATTGCTGTCTTATAAAAACATACACTAGAAACAATGGGAAGCCATAATCATGGCAGAAGATATGATGCTGGTGTTTTCAGATTAAGTTTCTTGAGCACTGAGATGCCTCTCCAGTAGCATCAGCCTCAAAAATACCAGAAAAATGCTAATATCACCTATCAATGTTTTCCAACATTCAGCTTTACTTAGGAACACATACTTTTAGTGAGCTAACTGCTTCTTAGTATTTACTGTTGAAGTATTTTTCTACTGGAACTGTTTTAGAAAGTAAATCCCGACTATGAGATCAGCAAACTGGAGATCATTGCAACTTGCAAAAATTCTTGCAACATAAATGTGCCCCTTAGCTGACTTTTGCTTTGATAGTGACAACCTATTTAGTATAGACTTAGTAACTGGAAGAGAAAATCCATAGGATATACCATAAACCAACAGTAAAAACCATCATTTCTGATGAAAACTAATTTTCTGATAATTAGCTCAATTTGTAATCTAAATGGAAGGTCCTCTCTTCTGTCCTAGCAACCCACATGCATATCATTCTCTGTAACAACTGATCCATCATCTGCTGTCACTTGTATGTGGGTATTTTTACACATTACCAGGATTTACTTCAAGTTAAATCTATACTTTTTGGAAAGGAATACAATTTTTTATTCAGAAATATTCCCTCCCATTAATCACATTTCTACAACAAATTGAGTTTTATTTACTGGTGTCTGGAATAACTTCAATGACTCCTAAATTGTAATCTAAGACACTATCTGAGTAATTATCTTTAGGGAAAATCTGGCTGTGTTCTTTTCATACCTGTTTTTTTTTTATACTTAAAATACATATGAAGTTGCCAAACTGAAAGGCACAGTGTGGAGGTAATAAAATCCATCCTGAAACCCTTGTCAGACAGAGAGACATTCCAGTAACTCCTTAATCTCCACTGTCATAAATCAGAAAACATTTTTAAGACTCAAGATCTGAAAATTCATAATATGTAACCTTTCAAAGGTGGTGAGAAATTGAATGATGGGCCTCTTCAACAATGACCTGTCTCATAACTCTTGCAATAATCCATTGACTACGTGGAAAAGAAGTTTTAGCTACAGAATTATCAAACTCCACTGAAGTACTGGTGAAGCTCTATTTGCTTTTCTTCTCTGTACTTTTTGGGAGCTAGGTCCCTTCCCAGGCCATATTGTTGAAAGAGTTGACCAACAGACTCTAGAATTACGTCTGCAGGTTTTTTGGCCTTAAAATAAAACTGCCCTGTGACCTTTTTTGTATCTAAAGCAAACTCCAAAAAAAGGTTGATGAAGTGGGATGGTAATTTTACATGGGTAAGAGAGTATTCAGTTTATTTTGTCAGTGAATGAGGAAGGCATGAAACAAGTTTTTATTGAGAGTATTCCCCACATAATTTCTTAGCATCAGTACTCAGGTTCTCATTACTTCAGACTTCTGAATTATTCATACCATTATCAGGGTGTAATCAATCTCTTCCCTCCAGAACTGCCTGCTGAATGTCTTCCTTCCCTTCAGAACACTAATGTGCCAGCTCTGTATTACTGAGCATGAAGAACGTGCACTGAAGAGAAGTTATCACACAGAAAGGCTAACAAGAACAGAGAACCAGATGCTTCATTTTGCTTCTTAAAATGTATGGTATAAAAATTATAGAAGTCACTGGAGGATAGTTTTTGATAGTTCTCCTGACCTTCAAAATGTGAAGAATTTTTTAAGTCTTCAAAGTGACTGAAAGCTTCTGCACTAAAATTCATACTAGATGTAATTAAAGCTCTCTTTTTCTTTCAGGGCTGTATGTCAAGAGACCTTGAAATCCAGCAAAGCACATCTACATAGCTCAAACATGGTTAGCTTTGTAGAGCACAGGGGGCTTTGCAGTGCATATTGATGCTCTAATCTGAAACGACGTAAAGCGCTCCTTCACTGCAGAGCACACATTTTCCCTCAGACTAAAATAAGTCACAGTCCCTATATCCCAGGTCATGTGGCTGGTTGTCTCACTTTAGGGCTCATCTAAGGCTAGACTGCTGACATGAGTGGTACCTGATTCTCAGGATATAACCTTTGAGTTGTTAAAGCAACCCAAGGGCAAAACATGTGCTGTACTTCCAAGGCAGAATCACTCTTGACATCACAGGCTCATTTTGGCAAATAGGAAGATTAACATGTCCCATGCTTCCCTAACAGTTTGGATGAATATATTGAAATCTACATTTCTTAAAAGTTTTCTTCTATTTCAGAGAGATTATGAGGAAGAATTAGCTAGCTGACATGATTTATGTTTTGGCCTTGTGTTACTTTCTCTCTTTATTTGCAGGTAGAATTCAACTTAGCACGAGACAGAAGGCTTCTGGACTGGTAGTTCTCAAAAAAAAAGGGCAAGAAATATAACTGGTCGAGCTCAAAGGAAGATTATTCAGTTTACTGAATATAAGAGAAGGATCACACAGTAATAGTTGAGGACTGCCGCTCTCTCAGTAAGGCCACCAAAAATAAATGAGTTTTTGACTTTTTTTAAACACAGTTTCATTTTGCTTGTAAAAATAGATGTCATATTCTTGTTTTATAGAGAAGTAAAGCACAGTGAGATACCTGCTCACAAACCTAAGGATCAGTAGTGTTCAAAGTGTTGCTGGATGTAAATGTGGCTCTCCCTATGTCCCCATAGGCATAAACAGACTCATCAAAACTATTACTGATAGATTCCTGATGTCATCATGACATTAATTAAACCTCTAGACTGGAATGGAATTAAAAGTCTACACTTTTTCTTCTAGGTCTCTGACAGGTCTCAAAAAAATTCAGAATTTTTTTAAACTTTAACATTTTCTCTGTCCACATCTGCAGCAACAGATTTAAAAGTCCCCTCTGCAATAGAATGTACAGTCACTGGAACTTCTGTGGAAGGTGCACATATTGAAATAATTACAGTAACTCCTATGCTTGCAATAAACAACTGAAAAAGGAGGAAGCAACAGATATATAGCAGTATAATATTCACCTGTTGTCCACCACAAACATGGGGCAAAGCCTTCACCATTAAAATGCAACCACTTTGTTTATTCACTATAGGCACTTGGACCCAAGTGCTGCAATCAGTTATACTAATGTTATACTAAACATAAAGTAAGCTCCATATGAGTGCAGTTAAAAATTTGCAAAAATGAAACTGAAGGTGAAACTTACCTGGCCAAACTGCTTTGTTCAGCTTCTTTACAGTTCTGTTTGTCTCCTCAGACCTTTTACTAGGTGTGACTGGAGAAATCCCATGAAAATACTGTCAAGGATGTAAATAAAGCATGTGGAAGAGATGAGTTCTTAAATGGTTATACATGCCAATACCTTTGATTTTCATCCAATTTGGAATAAGGCCTAACATCCTGAAGTTTGGCTTCCAATGTCAAAATATGTTCTTCTGCATTTACTTCAATTCATCATAGTGACTTCCATGTAATACCATAAACTGTACTTTTGTGTTATCATAAAATCAACTCTACTGAAGCAACAGTGTTTTTAACCAAAAAATTTGATTTAAGCTCATGAAAAAAAAAAAAAAAATTGCCAGGGAAAGCACCTCATCTGCTTGGGGAATATGTCAAGAGACAATTAATTCAGGGCTTACTGTACCTTCTCCCCCTCCCCCTGCCATATTCCTTCCAAAAGGGAACACATAAGGGAATTGTACAATATTAGTATAGTATTTCCTCAAAAACAGTCTTAGCTATGGCTAGTGGACTTAGTTGCCACTTGGACTCTTAGAAAAAAACCCTTAGTGTAGTTCTATCTCCCTTTCTGGAGTCTTAAACCAAGATTTTCTCCACTGTATCTTTAAATCCATCAATCCATGTTATCAAATACCTTTAGTGACATTAATAGTACAAATAATTATCTTGAACAAAGAATGCATCCCTAAAAGCTGACAACCTACTTCATGATTGAGCTGTCTTCCATTAGAGCAGTGCTGTTCTTCCCCCACCAAACACAGCATCATAACTGAGCTGGATCTTGGTTTGGTCTGCTGCCTATCCTGACAGAATGCAATAAATATAGTGCTGAAATATCTTACACATCACTTGTAACTTTTTGTTTTCATTTTGTTTCTACTTTAGGGCAGTGTCCAAGAGCAGCAAAAACTTCTAAAAGAGTGTTTTTGTAGCGATGTAAGAAATAAAACTATCAGTATGTCATCAGAATCTTATTCCTGCATTAAGGTAAAGAAAATACTGAATTATCTGAACTAATTTTGTAAAAGCTGGTGAGTATTTAGATATCAATTGCTACTTTACCACCTGAAGTACCCTGGAGAGTCTAAAGACAGCATGTTTTCCAGCTTCAGCTATTTGAAATTCAGGGTGGTGCTTTCTCATCACAGTTTACCATAGGGCATCCAGAGTTCAGCTGGTTTTTTTCTATAGGAAACAGGAATTAAAGAATACTCTGGGTACTTTGAAGAATAGAAGTGCAGTTACTCCATGCATAACTCTCTTTACTAGAGATAGGTTGTGAACCCTCCCCTACAGATGGTTCTTTAACCTATTTTCCACAATTAACCTAAAGAATCCAGAGACAGAATCACAGAATCATCAATGTTCAAAGAAATCTTCAAATCTTCTAGCCCAGCTGTCAACCTAGCACCTCCATAATCATTCTTAAACCATATCCCCAAGATCTATGCCTCTTGAACATTTTGACAGGTGGTAACTCACCGCCTCTACTGTCTAACAAATGGTGACTCACCATTTCTACTATCTAACCTGGCCCACTTGAGGCTGTTTGCTATTGTCCTTTCACTGGAAATGTGGCAGAAGAGACTGATCCCCACCTTTTTACAACCTCCTTTCTGGTATTTGTAGAAAGCAATGTCATTGTTGTACTAACGGGTGTAAAACTGAACATAGGATTTGGGGTGTAGCCACACCAGTGCCGAGTACAGTGGGACAATCCCTGCCCTGCTCCTGCTGGCCATGCTGTTGCTGACACAAGCCAGGATGCCATTGCTATTCTTGGCCACCTGGGCACACCCTGGCTCATGTTCAGCCACTGTCACCAGCACCCCCATGTCCTTTCCCAGGGAACAACTTTTCCAGTTACTCTGCCTCTGGCCTGTGGCTCTGCCTAGGGCGGTTGTGACCCAAGGGAAGAAGCCAGCCTTAAACAATCTTGTTTAAGTTCCCATTGTTGTCCCTTGCTCATCAATCCAGCCTGTCCAGATCCCTCTGCCCTCCAGTAGATCAACATTCCTGCCCAGCTTGCAGTCTGTGAGCTTAGAGAGGGTACACTCGATCCGCTCATCCAGATCATCAATAAGGATATTAAACCGAAGTGTACTGAACCCAGTAGTGGTTCAGTACAGTTCAGTTTAATAGGGGACCACTTGTGACTGGCTGACAGCTACATGTAGCTCAATTCCCCACCACCCATCCAGCCAGCATTTCACTCAGCAAGGAATGCACCCCTTCACAGCAGGATAAGCCAGTTTCTCCAGGAAGATGCTGTGCGTCATGCTTTACTAAAGTCCAGATAGACAGCATCCCCAGCCTTTCCTTTATCTACTAAGTCACTCTGAAATACAAGTTATTGGTTTTAAAGTCTGGTGTTTCAATCAAACGCACAAAGAAGAAAAATTATTTAGGGCCTAGTTATTAAGTCCAAGCAACAGAAATAAAACTATTGCTCCATTTTTACAACTGAGGACTTCTGTCTTTCATAGCTAAAAACAAGATGCCTGAGGTCTGTGATTAGTTTCATTCGTATTCTTAGGATTTTCTCAGAAACATTTACTGTTAAAACTCATTTAGAACTCATTTTCTAGTATCTATAGAAGAAAAGCAAGCTGAAATAAGATTGTGACTGTTCAATTTAAGGCAATGAAATACCTCTCTTGAGAAAATTTTCAATATCACAATATTGCCATAATAAAGTTGAATGCAAGATTAGTGGCAGAAGTCTAAATTCAACATTAGTCTGATTCACCAGAGGAAATCTTGAATAATAGAGAAGAAAAACTTGGAATGCTAAAATATTCCTTCTCCTTTTTTCTCTGTTTTGGTCCTTACCCTGGAGTGGTCAACACAATATTCCTTTTTATCCCTTTTTTTCAAAGACTAGACATCTGTATTAAAAAAAGATCTTGAAAAATACTATTATCTTCATTGACCCATATACTGGCTAGTACAATCTCATTTGTCTCATGTGTTTAGGGAGACAAAGAATTAGAATCTCTATTGCATAAAGTCAGATGATTAAGGGATTTGGAAGAAATCTGAACAAAACTTACATTTTGGTTTGTTGCAATAGTTACGATTTATAGTTTAGTGCAAACTTTTCCAGTCTCACCAGAATAAGTGAACCATAAGATGTTCACACTTAGAAGTGAACAGAGAAAGTGGAAATACAAAAGAAAAAATATAAATCACTAGTACACTTAGCTCTCTCTTTGTTCATATCCTTTATCCCATCCCAGTTAATCTTGAACATGCAAAATTAAAACTGTCAGCCTGAAAATACTCGTTCTGCATTTCCTGCAGACTCAGGTTTGTGCTAACAGTAGCCATAGGCCAGTAATATATTCACATCAGCTTCTCTCTTTAGGCACATAACTAATCCCACTGAAACAAGTACAGCTACTTGAATATTTAATGCCTTGTTTTTCAGATTACCTCCAGTATATGGCAGTTGTCTTTTATCATGTGCTAACTTAAGGAATATGGATACCACCTTAACTCTACCTAGATTATAATATTAGTTTGATGAACTTCAAGAAAAAAACAGCATTCTGCTGTGAGCAGAATGAAAAAGATATAGGACCATTAGTGAAGACACCCATTATTATAAGGCAATGTATGAAAAGACTAAATTTCAAAATCTGTCTCTGTTTGATCTCTGAGTCTAATCATCCTGCCCACCACAAGCCCAGGAGAAACATCTGGCTTTGTTGTTTACTGAGTCTCCTGACATCTTAGCATTCTAGACACAGAAAAAGTGCATTGAAAACATATACAAGTTATTTAAAGTCAGTTCAAGATAAACTGTGTCCCAATGAGTTGGTTTTGTTTCAGTTTTGAACCACATATGTATTCAAATTAAATAGCTCCAGCATACATGCACAGCACTTCCCTTGTCTAATTCAAAGCCCCAGGGCATCCAAAGTTGGCTCTTTGAAGCAAAACTCTCGCACATCTGCCCTTCAGAGTTTTTTTTGCAGGCTCTGGGCTTCTCTGAGCTTTGCCCAATCCTCGAAGTAAGCCTGGAATTTTTTACTTCCTAGATGAAGCAGGCAACATCTCACAGGTTCTTCAAACAGGGAACTGGAAATTCTCAATTGGCTGAGTCAGTTGGCAAAGGGACTCTACCCAAACCTGTGAGAGTCCATGCATGCACAGGTAACCTGTAACTGTTCAGGTGAGCTATGACTACTCTGTAGGCTGGTCTCCACTGCCAGAGCTGTTCAACCTGCCAGAAGCTGCTGCTCTGAGGAACTGAGATAAAATAAGGAACAAGTTGGAATGCGTTTTGTGTAAAGCTGTACCAACTTGTTCACAGACTGTAGGAGAACAGCTTTTCAGGATTCACATGTCTACTGAACCAGTTCAAGCATGAATTCTTAGTGTGTTTTTAAAATGGATTTTCATAGAATAGCATGCTATGATGCTATCACATAATGTGTTGGAAATGAGTTTTTTCTGTGAGGGAGGCTCTTGCTTATCCACCCCAGACCATGTCACAAAGATAAAATAAAAAATCACTGTCTAAAAATGACATCTCTGAAACTTCGGTTTGGGTTAGAATTGCAACAGTAACCTGTAACAGATGAATAATTCTGAAGACAGTGGTTTTACAGCATTGTTTCAGCATGACTCAGAAGGTAAAATAGAAACCAACCATACAGCAGCAGTTTATTGGCGTCTATTAGCCTGAATTAAGACAGCAGAGAGCATAGACCTCCAGGAGGTCCTGGGCCAGGACATCCCAGAAGCTAACCAACTGGCCATCTGTATGTGTATTCTGAGCTCTTCTATCTCTCATTTATCTAACTGCATGCTATATCTAGACAATATACTAAAAAACAATTACTGTATATCAATCATAGCCTAGGAATCCCCTCATAGAAATATGCTGCTCCTTTGAGGAAAGGAATTGTCCATTGCTACCTACATTAAGAAAACATTATGAGAAGCAGTTGATGAATCACATGATGTTCAAAAAATATTATGTGAAGAAACTGCATGTGCTATTCTTTTGGAACTCTATTTATAGGTAGGAAAAATGCTACTGGAATTTTAAGTTAGCAGAACAGGATAACATAACCAGAAAAGTGGTAGTCTTTTTCATTACTCCTTGTTTGTTGATAAATTTCATCACTAAGTATAACTAGGATTGAGAACAGCCTGCAGTAAGTATCAAAGACCTCAAGGATGAACAGGTTCAAACTTTCTTGGCAAAAACACAGTCCAGATAAAATGGCCATGCGCTTTGTCTGGATGAATCTTAAAAGTGTTCAATGTTGAGGAATCCACAATTTCCTTAAGGAGATTATTCCAATGGTTGGTTGTTCTCAGTGTGAAGAAATTTCTCGTGTCTAATTGGAATCACCCCAGAAGTAACCTGTACCCATTGCTCCTCATCTTTTCTATGTGACTCCTCATGTAAAGGGTATCTCCATCTTCTTTGTAGTCACTCTTTGAATATGGTAAGGGTTCCCCTAATCTTTCTTTTCTCAGCCTTTTCTTTCTCAAGCTAGAAAAGCTAGATGTAGTGTATATGGGGCTACAGAGGTTAGGTAGCCTTTCATGCTCCTCAAAAAGGGGAGCCTTTTGAGCCTTTCATGCCTCAAAAGGGCATTCAAAAGCAATGTCCTACCTTCCCTTCCTCCCTCCCTGCCTCTGGAGTCAGCAGGCTTGTCCATGGTGAAATAGACATCAAGCAGGATGCTTTGTAGAATCTGCAGAAGGGAAACACACACCCATGTGCTCCTCAGGGAGCCACCGATGGTTGAAGGTTACTTGGGAAGGGACAGTCATTTGTGGGCTGAGAGGCAGAATTTGCTGAAAATGGTTCATCTCAGGTCAGTTAAAGTTTTAGCCTGGTGTTGAACTGAAGCTCCCAGGGGAGCAGAGAAGCAGAGTCATGAGCCAAGCCTTAATTCACTGCGCAGAAAGTCAAACAGTGGACTAGTTCAAATTAGATAATGTGAACCCCTTTTAATGACCTGCCCATATGTTGCTGCATGGATCATCTATTATTAAGTAAATATGCTCTCAGGGATTTGAGCTCCAAAACAACACCAGGTAGCTATTTATTAATGAAGGGAAGTTGTACAGTCAAAATTTACCAAAGTTAGGTCGTGTAAGGTAAAATCCATGAACAATTTGCTTGTTAGATGATAGTGGAGTGAAACACTGTTACTTATAATATGTGTGGAGGAGATGTGCTCAAAAAGTTAATTTGGAATCAGGAATAGCAGGACATAGCTGCTACAGGATAAGAGTAGTAGAAGAAAAGCACCACCCACTTCTGAAAAGCATGCTGTAGCTCTTTTGGTCTTCACCAGCATTTTTGGGAGGAATCTAAGCACTAATGCAGTTCTAGCTTTGCTGTCCAAGGACCTATGTTGCCAAATACAGGCACAGGATTTTAAAAAGTGCAACTAAAATAGTAAGTCCCTGCAAAGGGATTGTCTGCAAAGCATATCTCAGTCCACAACTCTGGGACACTTTCAGACAACTGCAAACTCAGGTTAGTGCTCAGGGGTAGCTGAAAGTAAGCACTTGAAGGCAACTCAGACTTTTAAACCATGTATCAGATGACATGAATTACATCTAATTTGCTACCAGATGACTGAAAAGTGAGCTGAAGTTAAACACAAGCCTTCATTTTCATTAAAATTCTTATGAAGTCAACAGCACTGCTCTTCCAGTGAGACTGTTCCAAGTGAATGAGTACCAGAAGCTGCTGGAGAGATGTGAGCAGTGTGCTGTGGTTGTGGCTGCATTTAAATTTGGATACCTTCATCCTGTATATTAGAGCTGAGTGCTCATACCTGGGCTGTGTGAACAGCCTGGTTCTTTCAGGACTTTGTCTTGCTGTGGAAAACCACATACACCAAACACAGACTCAGAATTCCAGGTCAAGCACCAATCCTAGTAGTTTCTTTGGGATTTGCTGTCAGCAGAGCAGGTTCCCCTGAGCACATTGCATGCTGACCTCCATTTGGTTGGCCACAGGACTGTATCTGAAGTAAGACATCCCCCTACATCCTGGCTGTTGCACAGTAGTCATCTCGACCAAGAAAAGCACAAAGGCTGCTCAGGCATGGCTGCAACTTTTTTAAAAAGCTGGATAATTAATCTTGGTAACAAGCTGGTGAAAGAAGTGAGCTGGCATTGGCCCTGCTATTGACTGTCATGGAGCAGAAACAAGCACTGAGCCAGAGAGAGAAAACCACCATTTGTTAAACCCCAGCTGCCCAAAGTTGATCTTACCCTCTCTGACCAGCCTGGCTGTCTGCCACAGAAGCTGGTGGAATACTGGAAGACCAAAGGGCTTTTCTTGTGACAGAAATCTCCATCTCTCCATCACTGGCAGGAGCAGCAAGTCTACAGGATGGTGCAGGTCTTCTACAGCTTGATGATCCTGCCTGAGCTTGGTTTCTTTTTCTAAAAATCCTATTAGAAAAATTTCTGCTAGAAAATTTCTGCCAATCCTATCCTGTTCAGACAACTGTCAGCAGGAGTGGCCTCCCACTGAGGTTGAAGGAACCCTGGAGACATTTGATGGATTGAGCACAGCCCCCATTCCCTGTCCTCCTGCTCCACTCAGGAGAAGGAGTTAGAGAATTCAGGAGTGTAACCTGGCAAGAAAGGAGATGTAGGGGAAAAGGATTTTAACATTTCATTTTTATTTGTCATTATCCTGTTTTGGTTTGATTGGTAATATGACAAATTTGATTGGTAAATGAGAAATTTTTATTTGTCATTATCCTGTTTTGGTTTGATTGGTAATAAATTCAAATAATTTCCCCCAATCAAGTTTGTTTTGCCTTGACAGAAAGTGGGAGTGATGTCTCCTTGTCCTTATCTTGACCCATAAACCTTTTGTAGTATCTTCTCTGCCCTGCTCATCTGGTAGAGGGACTTTATGGTCACGTGGCATCTAGTCAGGGTCAACCCACCCCACATCTGTTTTAGGAGAGCTCCTAAACTCTTCCCACCGCATGACACACAAAATTATCAGTGACCCTTCCCAAACCTCAGCACCATGTAGCTACATGTTCCCCCATGTCCCAGTTCCCTCCCCCCACCCAATTTTCTCCTTCCTTCTCCAGGAACACACTAACTTGCTATGTTTGAAGAATATGTAGTAATGTGTTATTGGCAGGATCCAAATACACATTTTGATCACCACTGAAAATTCCTTTGCAATTCAGAAATACACAACCAATTTTAAATGGAGTTTAAAGTAGTAATACTGATGGTTTTGTGACTACTGACAGAGTAAAGCTCTTTTTGGGTAAACCTAGTTCTACTATGTAAAACTATACTACAGACAAAGTATAACTTTTGTGCAGTTTCTCAGACAGCAATTGTAATTTTCCATTCCCTTTTGCAGTAATTCTGATGGCTGCTCAATTCCTACCTCAAAGGGAAAAATTCCTCCAAAACAATGTTATAGTAACACAGTGCTGATGAAAGAGCAAAAGAATATCACCATTGCTAACAAAACACCTTCTTTACTCATGTCAGGATGTTCTAATGTCTGGAGGAACAGAAAATGAAAAATCTTCACACATGGGCTGATGGCAGAAGCATCTGAGAAGTGAACCCTTATTTCAGACCCTGCTCTGAATTTGACTCTTCTTAACATCCTGCTGGTACTGCCAGCAATGTGTGCTGGTATGTCCACCAAGTCACACAGACAGACAAAATTTAAAAACATTTTTTCATCTTTACTGAAAACCATCTTCATCTGATAGGTTCCCACACCATCAATAGGGAGGTGGCTACCTTTGGAAATCTCACAACATCCTTGGAGATTAAATAGGTGGTCTAACCACTGACAGAGAAATAAGGTTACTCCTCTTATAGCAACTGAAGTAGAGAGGATTCCTGGGATTGCTGTCTTTTGTCATGACTTGGATGTGAAACAAAGGCTGGGAAGAGGTTACTGGAGCATATTTTACCACAGCCTGTTACTGCTGTATGCTGGTGACAGTCTTGCTCTAGGCACAGAAGGGAGGTTCCCATCAAGCTGATATGGATATGTGCAGTGTACAGGCGTTTATCTTGCCTTGCACTCAGTGGGGAGTGAGTGATTCACTTTGACTCAATGTTTTTCCAGTCACTGAAGAGAGGTGCTGTGTATTTCCCTTCTTTGCCAAAGACCAATGTTTAAGAGCTGTTGTGGAACAGTTTGTACCTTGCTTGGAGATTGTGAGATACTAAAGAAGGAGAGAGAGGGTGTAACCTGGTACTTCACAATGTAGATATACAATGTAGAAATGCTGTCACTACATTGGCTGTCAGCCCAAAGCAATAAGATGGAAATTTGAAAAATTAAGATCAAAGTCCCACAGTTCCTAGTTCATTATGCCAAAAAGCTGAGGGTACTTCATAACCCCCCATTCTGCAGTTCATCATAGAGAAAACAGGACACAGAGAGACTGCTTACAGTTGTAACATGATAATCCATCCATTTATCCTGAATATAACTCCTAGATCCAGCTGACAGTGGCAGAAAATAGATAGAATTTTATATTACATTATGTTTCTACTATTCAGGGAGAATTTAATCATGCCTTTGGGCCTATCAAAATTTTCTACTCCTTCTGCAGACTATGCTGCATACCAGCCTCAATTCTTCTCAAACACACCTCTTCATTCAAAGGTTATGCCACATGTCCGTGGAAGATCATTATTTTCGAACTTCATTTCTATTATATTTTCAAAGCAGTCCCTGATGCCCTCAAAAAAGGAGATAAAGGTTATAAAGAATAAATATTTGAAAAAAAAACCTCAAAAAGGGAGATAAAGGTTATAAAGAATAAATATTTGAAAAAAAATGAAAAGCTTTTACTTCACCACAGAGTGTAAACAGCCTGGAAAATACATTGAATTTTTACTAAATACCAGGTTTTACTCAAGGGAAATCTGTGGGAAAAACAAAGGAAAGATGCTCTCCTGCCATTCTGTTTCTCCCAGTAAATCAACATTGGCATTTATAAAGAGAGGAGACCAAATGCTAATAATTCCACCTTCATTTGACATGAAAATTAACCCTATTCATAGGAAGATTCTTATCCATTTTCAAACTGATTGCCAGTGCTCACAAGTAAAAAATTAAGCCCTAAACCAAACTTTCCCTGGAGAAAGGTCTTTATTCTGAAAATGCAGCAGCCGTTGTAGGTTCAGTCTGTTTTACCACAGCATTACTACAGTGTCTCACTGCAGAGCACATGATTGTCTTGTATGTACAGCATTAACCCACTCCAAATTGTGGAGCTGCTTTTGTACTCTTCTGCTGTGCAGGATGGGCAGATGTTCTCATGGGGTTTTTATGATGTGGTGTTTACAGTGTTGGTGCTCTGAACAAAAAGGTTCAGCAGAAAACAAAAAGGTTGTGCTGCTCTTCCACATGTGTCAAGAGGTTTGCTGGAAAGGACAACTGTACTCTACAGCCCACTCTGTAGACCTCTTGTTACATACCTCAAAAACCCTGATTTTTTTAAGGAGTATTTTATGAAGCCACAATGTCCTTGAAGGGATTATGTCTGAGTTCCATAAAATGAGTAACACTTACCATACATTATTACATTAAACAAAATATTCAACCTTAGTCTAGTTGTCTATTTGTGGAACAGCTTCTACAATGAAGTGTGAAATACAGAGCTAACTATAGCTGCATATTTAACCATTACTCATTGGCAGTAAAACTGTGGTTACCCTGTTTAAAAAAAACTTGAATTACAGATGTATTAACTTAAATCACCAAAATCAAGTCTTCCCACAGCTACACTGCATCAGCATCTGATATTGGTCACTTGAATTGCATCTTTATAAATTGCAAGGCCAGCAATATATTTTTATTAACTTGGCAGTGTTACAGGAATTAAATTATACAATAAATTATCGAATCCATGACATGCAATCTTGGTTCAACAGGAAGTGAAATTGCTTATAATACAAAAGCCAAGCCTTCTACAAGCAGGGGTTATAAACTAAGCCTTGTTTATTTGTATCATTTTCATATGAAATTGCAGATGTATTTTAGTGCTGCTGTGAAACGCTAAAAAGTGATGGTAAATATCCTGATTATATCCCACTCAATACTATACAATTTGCATGCCTCTGAAAAGGAAGAAAATAAGGGGCTACTGTTGTCAGTTACCATACTCAGTGTGCAGATACCAGAAGAAAGCCTGATTCAGAGTAACGCGGTGGCAATTTTTGAGATTGTCACCACGTTTCCCTGTGCAAAGCAGTATTGTGCTTTGTACAATAGTGCAACTGAAGCACCAGACTGAACAGCCTTGCCCTTTGTGCAGCCCCCTCACTACCAGATGGAGCACATGGTCTTTTCCTTCATAGCTCCTCACCCACTCAGCAGAGGACTGCCAGGCAAGGCCAGAAGAAATGAGCTGCCCCCATGGTGCTTTCACCCTTGCAGCATGATATTTGTATTGATTTCAAGCGTTTATTTCATGCACAAAGCTTTTGACTGCAGCCTGCAGAAAGCTTTGATGCTGTTAATTTAGCTTAGTTTAGTTTATCTACCCAATTCTCCTTTTTCTTTGATTTGACAGTCTGTAGCCTGGCATTTAAATGTTCATTTTTTCTGTCAGTGTATTTCATTTACATGTTTGTAAATAAATATTCTCACTAGAGTAACTGAAAAGAATTGTTTCTGTCATTGAGGCCTTCACACAGAGTGGGCCTCTAGCAAAAACAGGGTTCTCATTTCCATAGATCTGGAGCTACAGAGTCTATAAATCAGTGATGGCAATACCACAACAACCCCCAATATAATGACACACATTGCACTGGCTAGTAAGGAACTTCCAAACTTATTAACAGTAAAATACCGTTTCTGGAAACACAACCTGCTAACCTTGGAAAAGGGATAGCTTGAAGACTAGTTCTTTGCTCTGCCTAAAAAGGTTTTAAAAACAGATTTTTTTTTTTCATTCCTGACAAGAAATATCTCTAAGAATGCTGCATCTGAGATAAAGTCAGCAGAAACACATTTCTTCTTTTCTCTCCCACACCAGGCTTTTTTTTTTTTTTTTTTTTTTTTTTTTTTTTTTTTTTCCTTAGCCCACGTAAAATTATTGGGTTTTAATGCCAGGAGAATTCTGAATTATTATTAGTGAAACAGGGAGTTGTATCCATTAAACCAGCTTGTAATCAAAAATTTACGGGTTAAAGGTCATCACCAGGAAAAGGAATTATATATAATAGAACCATAAAAATTCAACTCCCTGTTGCTGTAGTGACAAGACAAACAAAAACGAGGCATGGAGAAACACTTTCAGACTGAAATTTTTTTTTCTGTCCAAAGTACACAGGAGGCTATTTGGCAGCTGTCTTATCACTGGGGTGCTCTGAGTGGGATGGGAGCCCAAGCAGCCTCTGCTCACCGTGGCCACACAACAAACAAATTACTGCAGCCAGCAGCCTCAGATTCTTACAGCCACAATCAACAGCTGCAGGTAGCTGGGGGATGAAATCTGTGCACAATAGAGAATTAGTTTGCATTTTGGCATGTAAGAACAGGGAAAAAGAAAGCCAAGATGGAGTCCTGCACCAGATTGCCTTGCAATCAAAACGGTTCATCTGGTGTAAATATCTCTGGGAAATGAGATCTCCCTGTTGCCTCTATTTATTTGATTTTTTTAAAATCCTTTTTTTAACAAATTAATTATCAGAGATGATATTTTGCCTAGTTTGAAACAAATGCATGTTATGACAAAGACAGTCAAGTCTTTGACAATGCAAGACAATGCAAGTCAAATTTTCATTGTATGCTTATTTACATGACTGATTGCCAGAGACCTTACAGTTAGTAAGCTGACCTTTATGACTTCATAAAAATGTAATTTGTGATCTGTTATCATTTGTCCAGTAAAATCATGCTAAAATTAAATGTTGTCATTTTACTGCATGCAAACTATTCTAAAATGAGTTTATTTTTATTTTTTTATATTTGGTTTTTCACTTTCAGAAGAATTGTTATGGTATACTTGCCTTACTCTAGGACAGATGTGATTAAAAATCTTTTAAGAATAACTAGGCTTCAATTACATCTGACATTATTTTAAAGAAACTTTGGTTCAAACAGAAAAACACATGTAAATCATCCTGGCTCAAAAATAAAACTGAAAGGAACTAGAAAATTTATGATAGTAAGAATATGTCTAAACAAGTAGGATTTGTTTGTTAAAACTTTGCCTCTGATTTAACAGACATAAAAAGTTTAGGATTCATGCATGCTAACAAGGTTCTTCCATTCAGCAAAAAACTCTGATTAAGATATTTCAGGTCTTCACAAATCTTCATATTTCCACAAATGCTATTCATTTTTCCCAAAGTACAAGAGACTCCTTCTATTATCAGAGCTTGAGAAAAAAAATGCACAGTATGGTATATTTTGCACAATTAATGTGAAACAATGCACATAAAAATGCACATAAAATATAAAGGTATTGAGGAAGTAGGTATATATGTAAACTTTTCCAAAATTACATTGTAAAAGCCTTAAAGTTCTCATTCTTTTCTTTCATCTCTATAATATTGCTGTTCTAATATTTCGTTGGCAATTGCTATTTAAAAAAACCAAGGCAACAGATCTTCTCAGCAATACAGGCATTGAATTGTCTGTTTCTAAGCAGTAATGTGAAAGAGGACTACTAAGAAATAGCATTTTAAAATTTAAACCCTCATAAATTTAAATATAATTTTTGGCATGTTCTATGTTATAGAGACATTTAGTGTCCTGTAATCCTTTCCAAGTGTTTTTAGAATTCAGGCCAGGCAAACTTAAAAGCATACTTTGTCTATCAGACATCTTAAAAAAAAAAAAATTATGGAGAGGTAGAAATGAGCTATAAAAACAAATAGGAAAAATTCAAGCATTCTGGTCTCTCAGCTCATAGCAGATTATGGTGCCAAACAGACTGAAAAAAATGAGTGAGGTAAGAAGTCCAAAGCATTCATAGAGCTGCAGAAAAAAACCCAAATGAAAACAAATGAAACTATGGGGAGGGACATGCCATTGACCTGATGGTAGAACAGGTTGCATGGAGAAAAAATATCCACCTGCACTCCATGAAGCTGGTCAGGGGCTAGCACAATGCATATCAACAGCCAGCATATAAACAGCAGTTTTTCTGCTTGACATTTTGTGGGGACCTTGTCCCACTTACTTACTTTCCCTTTGCTTCACTTGTAGGCAGATGTAGTTCTTTTCAACCTCTTCATCCTTTTGACCCATGCATGTGTCTTCTCCAGAGCATCACTTCCCACACTCCATGATCAAAACACATTGGATGGCTTTTGTCCCTTGAAGCCCCAAGTGTGTTCATTACATTTACATTATATTATATTCTCAATACTGATCTATTGAAAAGCCTTAGAAGCAGCTGTCCTAAAGTCCTGTCTATTCAACAGTTCTTTAGTGCTCATTGGAATAGGGAAGTCAGAGGTGGGATGCCAAGTAGCACTAAGAAAACCAGGTATTCTGTGACCTAAGTCAGAGTATACAAACATCCAATGCAAAATTAGGAAAGCCTGTCATAAAAGCCCAGTATTAAGCACTATGCTTTCCATAGAAGTTTTCCTTGTCAATGTTTACAAGTGAAGTTTTCCACCTGGTTAACAGCAAATCATTTTTCCAATATGTACCAGTATTTGCTGCAGTAAATTGGAAAAAGCTGTTGGACTTCAAACAGAAAGACAATATAAAAAGGAAAACAAAACAAACAAACTCATGTCAGAAATTCCAACCAAATACTTATCTTTATCTCATTTATTTACCAAGCTCATGTACCACTGTTCTTATACAATTATTATTTTTCCAGTCCAATCTATATGCTTTCCTATGTATCAACAATGTTTTTTTCTGAGCACAGCTTATTCCAAAAATGCTTCCTTCTTTACACAAAGCCGTATTTATGCTAACAAGAACTGGTAATCTTTCTGCAGAGCTTCTCACCAACTTTCACTGGGGTTTTTTTCAACTTTCTTATAAAATTATCAAGTCAGAATTAGTCAAGTTTCATAGCTATCAAATATATTTACAGGGGAGTGCTATTGCAATATTTCATACAGGAAAAGCTCTTGAATGTTATTAATCCCACAAGAAATCTAGGTTTTTCTGCATCAATTTCCATGGAATAACTTTCAAATATGATCCCAAATCACAAACATGTTATATTGTATTTCAATTACACATCAGACTCCATTGTCTGATGCAGATGATCTATCTACAGATATCTAGACATAAATATGTATGTATATCTATATAAAATACATCTCACCTTAAGTATACTTTCAGATGATTATCCAAAAGATTTTTTTAATGTAATGATGCTTAAGTAGACTTGTATCACTAAGAACCAAGTACTTTCATGAATTTATACACCATGTGAACAAGAAGGAGGGAAAGATTCAGCGGAGCAAAATAGCTCAGACCAATAAAATCCAGACAAAATTAAAACACTGTAAAGCAATTGTGACTGTTTTCAGAAATACCTGTATTGAAAAAAAGAAAAAAAAAAAAAGAAAAGAAAAATATTTATACTCAATACTTCCATCTGCCCGAGTATTTAGGCAGTCTTGACAGCCCTACTTGACTTTTTCACCCATAAACACTCCCAACATTTACTTTTAGGATAAAAATCTGTGGCTTGTTTCCCTTTTTCTTTCCTCATATTAAGAAATTTGATTTTCTCATGTTTATGCTAGCACATATTAAAACAAAAAGGTCTGGTAAATTGTATTAGAGATACATTGTGTACATCTTCCAGTATATTTTTCCACTGACATCTCTTGCTGCCACTAGCATCTCCTGGCAAACACCAAAAGTCAGCATGTGCTCCATCTCCATACTCTGGGTAGAGCATTGAGAGTGGGGGAGTCTGTTCTTCCCCACTCCACATGGATATTAACCCCCCCTTCACAGACTTTACCTTGAGACATCCTGTACTTCTGAAAGGAACAATGAAAATGACAGATTACTCCCTCATACAGCACATTCAGTGAGTTTTTGAAAGGTATATACATGAATCATGCAGAGAGGAGATGAAACTACCCAAGCAGAGGACATAGAGGGTTGCACCTTGACAGCTGAAGGTATTAGGAGATGTCCTGATTTAGGAAAGCAAGCATAACCTCTTCAACCCATTTTGGAAGAAGACTAAGACAGACCATGACTGTGCCCACTCCCACAATGACAAGGCACTTACAGGATTATTTCAGATAATCTCTGAGATCACAGTATCTGATCCACGAAGATGTTTTGCAAGTCTTATCTCAAGGCTTATCTCTTATTCTCTGTGATTAGAAACATCCTAACTGTAACAGCCCCTAACTTTGTCATTTGCAAGGGCAAGGGGGTCATGTCACAAAAAGCAGAACTCAGGAGCAGAGGTACACAAGAGGCACCAAGATGAACACATATTCTCATAAATATAGATAATGCTCTCTTCATAGTGCTGAAGTGTAGAAGTGGTATACATCTTTATATTTAACATGGAAACTAAAAGTGGCATGAAATTCAACAGCAGTGTATCCACAAAAACAGAAGTATGAAAGGCACGACATCAAATGTACTAGATATCTTTGAGTGCTGTCCCACTGTCTTAAGAATAAGTCCATCATCTGTTCAGCGATTCGGTCACAGGTAGCAAGAAACAGATTTTCACACCTTATGTAAAACTTCTATACTGACAATCAGTCTTTTTCCCCATTGGTGTTCCTCTCTGAGAAATAATTTTGAAAAACATAAGAAAAATAATCTTATTAACTTGGAAGTTTGTTTTCTTATTTCAATTCCACATCTAAAGAAGACTATCCTGTGAATAATGAGCTGAAGGGAAAACATCTTTGTTTACCTACTTCCCTTTTTTCCCTTATCTTTTGACTGTGGTACTTCATGTCATGACTTGATTTTTTTAATATTCTTTTGCACCCACACAGCAAAGGTTTTTATTGTTCTCCAAAGCAAATTACCAGAACCTTCAATGGTAGTTTAAACTAAAGAAAAACCTGTTAGTACATATAAGAACAGAATCATCAAAAATGAAAGAGACCTTTAAGATCATCAAGTCCAACTATCAATTCAACACCACTATAATCACCCCTAAACCATACCCCCAAGTGCCACAAACAGATGACTCTTTAATTCTTCCAGAGACAGTGACTCAGCCACATCCTGGGTAACTTATTTAAATGCCTAACCACTCTTTCAGAGAGAAAAAAAATCTAATATCTAAACTTAACTTTCTCTGGCACAATTTCACAATATTTCCACTCACCATTTCACTTGAGACATCACTGAAGAGCCCAGCCCCCTCCTTGCTACAACCTTCTTTCAGGCAGTTGTAGAGATCAATAAGGTCCTGCCCGAGCTTCCTTTCCTCCAGGCTAAAAACCCCCAGCTCCCTCAGCTACTCCTCAAGAACTTGTGCTCCAGAGCCTTCACCAGCTCCATTGCCCTTCTCTGGACATGCTCCAGCACCTCCAAGTCTCTCTTCTAGTGAGGAGCCCAAAACTGAATGCAAAATTTGAGGTGCAGCCTAACCAGTGCTGGGTATAGGGGAACAGTCACTGTCCTAGTCTTGCTGGCCACACTATTGCTGATCCAGGCCAGCATGCCTTTGGCCTTCCTGGACACCTGGGCACAGCTGGCTCATCTCCAGCTGGCTGGCAATCAGCACCCTCAAGTCTCTTTCTGCTGAGCAGCTCTCAAGCCACTCTGACCCAAGCCTGTAGCTCTGCCTGGGGTTGTTGCAATGCACATGCAGGACCCAGCAGGGACTAATTAATTGAAGCCAGTGTTGGAGACTGAAGTGTTATGGTTTATGGCTATTTTCATGAAGGGCTTTTGTTTATTATAGCAAAATTCTGTTATAAAACCTGCACAGAAGACCATTGCACCCTGAATAGGCCTCCTGACAGAGGCCCTGGACTGCAAGTTGATAGAGATAATGAAAGTGACAGTGTTGTTCAAAGCATCTGGGAAGTGATGGATAAAACAGGAAGAGCATCCATGGCAGGGTTCAGATCTGCATCTTGGGGGTGGAAGCCATAGTCTCCTGCTTAATACTGTCAGGCTTGTGCATGCCCCTAATCCAGGGGGATGGAGGAAGGTGTTGGATGCATGGCCAAAAAAGGCCTCTGGTCAGAGTCAATGAAGACCCATCCTCTGCTGTGCAGACCAGCACAGCTCCAGGGGCCCCCTCACCCTGGGAAAGCCACATTGACAGGATATCCACATGAGGGACAGCAGGAGGGGTGTCATGGCCCATCAAAGGGCCCTTCCCTCCAAGAGGTTCCGCAATCCAGCACCAGACCACGGTGTGTGATGCAAAATGATGCAACTGATCTAAAGTCTTGCAAGAGAGCATCAAACTTGCTCTCTCAGGGAGGTACCTGGGCGTTCCTACCTGCCCAAATGTGCATTCATAATCCATTGGATTGTTTGTTTTTTGGCGGAAGACCCTCAGCACCAAGAAGACCAGGTGGAGAGAAGCAATGAGACATTGTTGGGACCCATAGAGGGGTGATATGTTCCTGCTTAATCTGCCTCTGGCACTCTTCTGTCCTCCCTCCCTCCC
>VZRH01014903.1:174460-221193 GCA_013397555.1 Urocynchramus pylzowi | reverse complement strand
GGGAGGGGGGCAGAGAGGGAGGGCACTTATTTTCATCGAGCAGTTTTCAAGTAAAAAGGGCAGTTATTTTAATTTGACTGATTACAGAAATCTGCCTATTAACATAGTCAGCAATAACAATTCCTAATATATTTTTGCTGACCCAGTATGCCTGCTGTCATTTCCACCCTAGAGGCATGTACGACCAGCTTGCTTCAAGCAATGTGTTTTCAGCAATCACTCAGTTCAGACATTTGGTGCATCCTGACATCCTGAAAATTTTGCAAATAAAAAACAATCACTAAAAAAAGAGAACAAACTCGTAACCCCCCCCTTTATTCAATTTTAAATTCACCTCCTAAATAACCATCTTCTGGGTGAGTCCATTTGGGCTCCCTTAGTCATGTGAAAAGACCCTGCACAGTGTGACAAGACAAGGACAAATAAAAAATATGAAACAGATGTTTGTCAGATCACATACACTCAAGAGAATTCAGATATTCTTGCCACCCTGATAAGGCACTGACACATTCTTTGCTGATGAGGAAAGCACCAGTGAACTGGGGAAGAAGAGCCACTGCCTGGAGCTCTCTGGGCCAGCTCCTTGATGCTGCTCTGCCCTCTGCCACCAGCTCCAGCTACCTCCTTACACTGATGACTTGGTGACATCAAGTAGACCTTAAATTAAGCTCTCTGCTTTCTTCCTTTAGAGTTTGTAATTGTCATGTAGATGTTTTCCCTATTAGAAAATCCTTTCGGATCTTTGTACACCTGATGGTGCAGTTCCAACCACCCTCCATCTGTTTGTAATATTCTCATTCTTATTTCTCTGCAGAATGTATTTCTGCTCACTTTTGCACCCTGTTGGTGCTCACACTTCTCTTAGATAGGATTGTGCAGCTGGGTGGGATCCAAGCTGAATCCTTGTCTGCTAGGGCATCCCACCTAAACAACATGGGTTACTCTGAGACAGGGCTTCCTGTTTGGAGCAGGCACTTCCCATGGAATGAAGATCACTTTTCCTATGAGTGTCAGTGGAATCATGTCTGGATGCTGCTTACAGAAATCCTATCCACAATTTTCTTCACTATCTCAGGGGAAGTCAAAGAATTGGGAGAAACAGAAGAATCCCTTGTTAGGAGATTAAGATTGACAGAAACCAGGCTGAACTGCAAAATATTCTTACTGAGATAGGAGGATCTTCCAGTGCTTGAACTCAGGTTTTAGGAATAGCAAAATGAACATCCCAGATAAAAGTGCAAAAGTTTTTGCGTAATACATACAATGGTATTATTTATCTTATCTGGCAATGAAGACTGTATTAAAAATTCAAATGAACTGTTTTAGAGAATTCAAATCTGTAGGAATACTACACAGTCAAAATTATGAGAGGTAGGAGTGGATGTAATTTCTTCCTACTGACTCACTTGATCCTCTGAGCTTCCCCATTCCTGACTTTTTTAATGCCTACACTATTCTTTTTCATGCATTTTGGGGTCTTTTCTATAACAAAACTCAAAAGAAACTTAAATAAGCCAAGAGAAGAAAATTAAACACCTGCTACAGTATCTATCACTTGTTACAGTTAAGATTTAAGAGGAATTAACACCAAAAGGCATGTCCGTCTAAATGTAAATGTGTAAAGAGAGTTCAGTGAGGCTAAAAGTGATTCCATGAATGCAGACAAATTTCCAGAACTGCAGGATTTTATTTAGACATCTTATTACCCTTGAAATTACAGGGAAATCAGACTGTAAAATTTCTTAAATAAATGTTTTCCTCTTAAATGAATATATACTGGGAAGGCAGCCTAGGCACAAAAAACAACCTAAAATCAGTGTCACACAGACAATGTGCCCACCATTCAGTATGACATGCCCCCCACTCCCAGGCAGGAGTTGCTATTTTTTGGCTAGTGGTGTGTATGCTGCTTTATTATGAACTAAGAAGATTTTTATAAACACAGGTGCAAATCCTGCCCATCAAAATGATCAGACCACATGCACATGCCTCTGAAATCTGAGACATGATGCCATTTTCTGACAGAACTACTGCTCTGAAATGTATGTAGAAGCAGATAAATGCATTCACATGATTCAGGATGATTTCTGCCTTTAGAAATTAGTAGGAAGCATCAATAGTTTCCTTTTCACAGGATTTTTTAGTTTTTAAGTGGAAGGCACAACAAAACATTCTTGGACAAAGCAAACACAGCAAATTAACTGTATTTGGTTGAATTTACTCTTCCACCACAATGGAGATGTCTCAGATAAAGCATCTGAGACTGAACAGTTGTGTTTAATTACCTTTGTTCTCCCTGTAAATTTTTATCGCTGATTTGCCACAGGCAAGTGTATTTTTCCATGATTCAGAGGAAAGAAACTTCTTTAGCCCAAAGGACTAAAAACTTCAGTTGAGAAAAGGAGAACAGACTCAGGACAAAAAGTTGTACACCATTTTATGACAGTAAGAGACAGAAAATCTTTTGTGACCTCCTTTTCAAAAGCACATTGCAGTAGCTAAGCATTAAATAACAGCTCAATAGGTTTTCATCAATGCAGAAAAATAATTATCTGGGAAAACTTATATAATCTCCAACAAACAAGGTCAAAGATAAAGATATTTTTACCCATGGTCTGTAAGCTCCCCTCTTGCATGAAGTAACTTCTTGGATAGAAAAAACTCACCATCTTCACAGGGCTGGACACAAACAACCTATTATTTTAGCACCAATTAATTTTTCTTCATGTTGAGCCTATTAGGGAAATTCATTACGGAGTCCCACTGGTTATTCTACTTCTCTGCTTCAGGCCTATCCATGTATCCATACTGACCAACCAAACTGCATCTTTCTTTATTTCAGAAGTAAATGTACAAATTTTCGTTCTTTACTTGAAACAAAATTTTATAGGCCTCTCCCAGCTTGTTTCACTGACTTGTCTCTTTTCCCTGCAATGTGTAACTAGTGCCCTTGTAACATAAGAGATCCCAGTGCACAGTTAATCTATGCCACTGGTTAAGACCCAGTTAGCAGCCAAAATTCTGGTATGAATAAAGGACTGAACCCCGTGTCCTTGCAGTAGGAGCCAAGAATTTCAATTATTAACCCATCACATTTACTGCATTAAATAGATCATTAATGTTCTCAGCAACCATAAGTGAGTCACCATCACACAGCAATTGTAAATGCATCTTATGTGAGGACTGCTACTTACCTGGCTCTGAGCATGATGTCTTCAGGGCTGGTATGGAAACAATTCTGGCACTACCTCCTATTTCTCAGTGGTGTCTCAGTTAAAGAAGTTTTATTTTCCCCTAGCTGAGATTCTGCCATTTCTGACACTAAGCAATAGACCTCCCCAGTGAAATACTGCCTGCCTTAAAACCAGAGTGTTGAGATTGGCTTCAGTGTTGTCAGTGTTGATGCTGCTGAGCCTGGGTCTTCCCATTCAAGCTTGTGCAGAGTAACAGGTGGTGCTGCAAAAATTGTGGAGCTGAAGGACTGAGAACAAGGAGTATTTTCCAGTCTTTCATAAGGCACTTGCCAGCTCTGGGGGCAACTCTGCAGGCTGTATGGGTAAACCCAGTTTAACCCAGTTGGCTGTGAGCCAACAGGAAGAAAAGTTTCACTGACATATTTGGGATGATATCCTGACAGTTGTTTCCTACCACCTCTCTCCAAACCACTGATTCTGACAAACTGGAGGTGGATCTTGGGCTAATAGTTTGACCAAACTAATAGAGTGACATATGATACATTTCCAGATAAATGGAGTTCTCCTCACCACTCCAGTTTGTACATTTATATGAAGCATAATGCCACAGGATTCAAGCCTGAGAACAGCTACAATGGAATTTTTAGTCTATAAATGTGATCCATCAAAACCAAATCCCATCTCAGTTTGTCATCAGCTGACCCAAAGTTTTTGAGAATCTCAGAAAGGACCATCAATTTTAAAAGCATGCTTCAGGTTTCCTTGAACATTTTAACATTTCTCTTGTGATAAAAACATTTCTCTTGTGGTAGTTTCAAGATCAAATACAAGTCCCCTAGTCAACTCTGTATCAGATCCAGTATCTTGCTGCAAAATTCTGCATTTTTCCACCTGAACACCTTTATTGAATAGCATTGATACTGGCATTACTGTCTCTCCAGTCCTAGTTACTATTAATTCTCTATTAATTTACTATTAAGGAGGGAAAGCTGCTTCCTCTGAGTATCTTACAATGGCTTAAATAATTTTAATCCATTAAAAATTTTATAGCTTTATAATTATCACTTATAAATTAAGTGATGCAATTAGTGAGCAATATAAACAGTCTCACCCTCCACAGGTGGCAGCCCAAAGAAATTTCCAGTCCTTTGCACAGAGCAGAACATCATATGGTTTGTCACTAAGGCAGTTGTGAGCTGGTAACTCCCCTGCCAAGTGCTCCAGTGGTGCTGCTAGTAACAGGTGGGTGTCAGCCCTTTTCCCCACTGTGCTGGGAAGTAATATCTTCCTGGATGACAAGTATTATGTGCCTACCCTGAGGAAAAGGTTCAAGATTTTGAACAGTGGAAAGGCTGAGGCTCATAGCCCTAACTGAATGAAGGCTGATGTGATGTGTAAAACCTAAGAAAGCAATTAGGTTAACTAGTGTGGGTGGCTAATTAATCTGAGAACTGTTTGTACAGTCTACTTGTGGATATTTGACTTTTCCTTTATTCTGTACAGAGGCATTTGGTAATCTCAGTGGATGTTCAGACAACAAAATATTTGGAATGCTGCATGGCAGAGCTCTTCTATGTTAAGGAAGTGCTACTTTGAAAAAAATCCTTCCCTAAGATTTAATATACATATATACGTATATACGTATATATATATATACGTATACATATACATATATATATATATATATATATATCCCAAATATCTCTCAGGGGAACATAGATAGTGTGATAGTTTCTACAGCTAAATGTTTTGCACCTTCTCTTTCTCTTTGACTGAGCTGATTTGATCATATGTATTTTCTTGTAGTCACAGCCACGTGGAAAGGATCTGCTTCTAGTGATAGCTTTCTGCACATCAACCACAAGAAATGGCAAGTGCTCCCTTGTCCATGACAAGGGTTTTGGTTTTGCTCTAGTGTTTGAGAGGACAAGAGGAGTAGGGTCTAAGGACTAAGACCATTGGCAACCAAGTTCAGCTTTCTTTTAGGCTTACAGTGAACTGGTCATTTCCAGAATTCCAAGCAGTCTGTGTGGAGTTCTTCCAAGTCCAAAGCCCCTGCACTCAAGTCCTTTCTGAATGAGCTGTCCTGAGCCATCACGTGACAACCCAAAGACAAGTGCACACTCCTCATCTCTCCAGGTGTGCCAGATCCAGCTCCACAGATTCCAGAAAAGTGCTGGAATTTGACCTCTCTTTGCTCTGCTGCATCATGCAATATGGAGCACTATAGAGGGGGATCCCTGCTGATGACAAAAGTGCACCAGCTTTTGGGGCCAGGCCTGTCCTGTTTCTCCAGTCCAAGCTGTAATTCCCTTCAAACAAGAGTCTCACAAATTTTCCCATACAAAAAGTATGTATACTACAGATTTTAGGGTTTCAATGACAATTTTTGACTAATTTCATAGTGCATTAAAATGCCACATTTCTAAGCAGTAAACAATAATTACATATTAAGGCAAGATAGAGAATAGCTTTAATAACATGCAAACATGTACCCATGGCAATGAAAAAGAATTGGGTCAAATTGTGCAGCTGGAATCTCATCACAACTACATTTTGGCTGAATAATATACATTTGGGTGAAAAATGAGCATTTGCTCTGGTCCCTTGAGGGCCAGGGAGCTCTGATGACACCACTGGACTGATGATGCCTTAAAGCATTTGGACTGCTCAACAATTATTTTTCCATAACAGTAGTTTCAGGGTATATTTACAGTACAATTGCTGGAAACTTTCATTGAGCAGATGATAAGGGGTGAGTTACTTTCAGTTGATTTGGCTATGAGGAAAATTTATGCTTAGCAAATTTAATTCAGATCTTCCCTGCTTGACTAGATCGCTATCACAAAGACAGCTGTTTACTATAGTTGTCTTAATTGCATTGTCCAGTTGTATGTTTTGTCTGCTCAAGCAGTAGGTCTTGGGAAAAGCAAGGGAGGAAACAACAATTACATAGATAGAGAAAATGTTCCAGCTGAAATTCAGATTTGTTTTCCCACCTCACCTAACTTAGGAGCCTATCAATAAAGCATACAAGACATATAACTACTTTTCTCTAGAGCTGGCTTAGCTTCAAACATTACCCATCTTTTGGACTGTCTGCTGCTTACTTTCAGATCACCACATCTCTCCTCTGAACACAACATAATCTGAAGGCAGTTTTTTGGGGTAGCAACATTTTGAAAAAGACAGCAGTTTTGTTTTATTTTGGTGGTGTACCTGCTAAATGTTAAGTGTCTTCAGGGATTAAAATACAGCAGTCTGAACCTCTGATGTATCTGTAAGGCATGTAGAACAGTCTGCTGTTTAATGAAATCTGAATGGCGATGGCTTAGCGGATGTCCCCTCTGATTTTTAAGTCATAGAGCACAATTTTCCCAAGCTACTTGTTACCTGCAGAAGAACCTAGGCAGGAATGTTCTCACCCTTTCTTGAGCTGGGCCTTTTAAGCAGATGCACTGTAAGTACTAGAACAGGTTCTACAGAGCACCAGAAAGGCAAAGCCTGCCAGCACCTCTCCTGAGACAGGATAGCATAGTGATATGTGTGAAAACTTCTAAAGTATTCAGTCAGATATCTTTGCTAATGCTTGCTTTCAGGATTGTCAGCAACCACACACAGCACTGCTTATGTCTTGCACACATCTCTCTTGCACACACATTCACTCTGCTTTTTTGGGAACCACATGTGTTGTTGACACAAATTCTGTCTTTTCCAGCTTCCAAATCCCCCTGCCAAGCACATTTTTTTTTAAATTAAATAATGTTTGGCAGTGTTTACAAGCAAACAATTACCCACACAAATTTAGTACAAGCAAGTGCAAGACCACAGCAACAGAGGAGAGGAAGTCGGGTTTAATCATTAAAATGTGTCAAGTGCGGGTTCAGCAATTGTTTTTGTTCAACAAACCATGCTATTTTATTGTGTGGTTAGCATTCCTGGGCTAGGGATTGAGCCTAACTCAAGTTTTAATAAAACACACAGCTTTTGTGACAAAATGGAGGACCATCTCCCTGTCTCTAATTCTCTCCCCCCTGCTCTGATCTTTTCTCACAGATGAGGGCTGAATGACTCACCACTTTGAGACTTCACTGCACTGCAGACACAGGTAACACTGTAGTGAGGATCAAATACAGTTAACAAGGAGGTTTTGTGTCATCCCAAAGATAGCAGCAAATAGGTTAAGGAAATTAAGTTTGGCCCTCCAGCTCTTGAGGTTGTTTTGTATTCTGCCACTTCAGATGCTTCTGCATGAACCGTTCTCACCTGGTCCTGCTACTTCTCCCAGCAGCTGGCCATTGCCATCCGCTTGATTAACTTTTAGCGACAGCAGTGTTCCTGGGATTTTGGTTATGACTTAATTCCCATGCAAAAAGTAAAACAAGGAAAAAATTACCCAAGGTAATTTGAGAAGCAGTCCTGCATCTAAATGAAGTCATACCCAATGCTGATGAAAGAGCATTTGAAACCAAAGGGTAACCAAATGCCTCGGGCCATTTCATCATCTGAGGTACACAGGAGTAAATATGAAAGGCCTCTGATGTAGATTAATAGGCATCACAGGTATGTAAATGATATCTCAATTTGGCACGCTATAACTTACTTGCTCTTAGATCTTAAAATACCCTAAAGTGTAACTTTATAACACAAGAAAACTGTTCTTAATTCCATACAAAAACTCCATGTAATTTTAAAATTAAGTTAATTGGAAAAGAAACCTTTTATAAATAAAATAAATACTTTAAACTCTATATTAAAGATCAGAGATTACTTGGGAAAAAAATCTTGTTTCAGATTTCACAACAGATTAGAAATACTATCAGAAAAACCCTCAAAAAACTAAAACACCAGTTTTTGTTCTCATTTTTCCTACTCTGCACTGATGCCATCCTACATGTCCCAGGAGTCATAGTCTTGTGTGCCTTCACTTACTACTTCCTTGTGGTAACTCCAGTTCCTTCAGAAAGAGTGGCAAACAAAGCTCCAAGCTTTCAAAAATAACTGGCTAGAATTGTATGTTGGCAATTCAACTAAATTTTACCACCTCTAATATGCTGAATGCAGGTTGTCTTATGCCCAAGTGTTTCATCCCTTTGTCTTTACTTGGGGAATCTTCCCTGCTCAGGCCACACACAGGCTTCTGGGCACAGCCTCACCACCCCTCTAAACTCACATGAAAAAGATTCTTAGTGTTTTGACAGCAGGTCTCCAAAACAAGGACTCTCCCCCCTAAAAGAGTTGTTGAATTACATAAGTCATAATCTGAAGGCACCATCCCTACACCCCACATGGGAAAAAAAAAAAACAAAAAACCAAAAACTTGCAATAAGCAGGATGCTGCAGATAGGTTTCTGAGATTGTACTTTACCCTACCTAGAAGTTGCTTATACACAGATGGATTCACACTGAGGTTTTACACTTCTCTTGGCCTTCTCACTGTCTGGCTGCAAGTTAATGGGTGTGAGAACAATGCCAATATGTGCCACTTTAAGAACAGCCTTTTATGTAACCCAGATTAAAATTTAACTGGCCTATTTCACTATTCAGTATGTGCAGCCTTTTCAGCGGGACCTGATAAAGATCAGTGTTGCTGGAACTTGTTTTCATAGCACTTAAAAAACCAGCTTCCCTGCCAATGGCACTTGGAGCAAAACAAGCTGCATTTGAGAATGAAGTAACATGCTTAGTATGGTTTTACGTGTGCAATAAATATAAGGCTAAAAAGGGGCTGGAAGGATTTCTAGTACAGTGTCAGTTGCCAATCCTGCTTTAGTTGTAACACTAGTTCACCTCCTAGTCCTGTAGGGAACCACTTTACTGGCCTGGCAACTGCAAATAGCTGTCAATTACCAAAGGATGCCTGAAGCAGCCTGAAAGTGTGACTGAAAACCTTACTCAGCTCCATCCTTGCATTATGGACTCTTATCACTGAGGAAGTTCAGCCCTTCAAGCTGAAGTTGAGGGACTGGCGTGGGAGGAAACAGGAGAGCTGCAAAATCTTCATTTAAATTGTGGAGAAACAGATGATCAACCTTCAGTTCCGTTAAATCTCTTATCTTGTTTAAACATGTGCCTCTCACAAACTGTCAGGAAAAGGTGAATTTATAGAAACTGGTAGGTAATGATATTCTGGGTGTACTGTAAGTGCAAGCAAGCCTCAAAGACAGCCCATGCATCTCCTGATAACAGGCTGTCATTTCTGCACAAAACAGTTCACTGGCTGATTGAGTTAACACATGCATCAGCCCAGGCCACTGGGAACTCCTGCGAGCCCCTATCAATGACAGCCAAGACTGAGGTCTTTGAAGTCCCCATACCTAAGATGAAGCGTACCTATAGCAAATAAGCCCCAGTACAGTTGCATAGTTTGATATCAGTCTGTTTAACGTACTTCAGAAGCAAGCCACAAGTGCCAGATGCCCTGAGCTGATTATGAATCTCTCCTTCAAGACAAGCATTTAGGACACATTACTCTAGGAGTTCAAGACCATCAAACTTCAGATTTTAGATCCTTGTGAAAAACTCTTAAGACATTATCAAAGGAGGATGTGGCATTGGGTATAAAACCCCTGTTAATAAATAACAGAACAATTTGTGATTACTTTGAAATTACTTTGAAACTGAATTGAGGAATGCAGTTTTCAGAGGAGACACCAAGTTCTTACCTTGCACAGCACCCACCCCACCATGCATACCTGTGTATATTCCTCAAGACAGGAATATGTGTATATTCCTCAAGACAGCCATAAAAAAAACTTTATGAATGTGCAAAACAAAATTACTTACCTGCATTAAGTACATGGTTTGCAAAAGGACTGCAAAACCTACAAAAATGCACTGTATATTCAAGCAGAAACCCATGCATTTCTCCTAAAACCTTTATGCCTTTCCTAACCCTTTAGAAAAAAATCCATATGGGGCTTCTTGAAAGGCTACCAGTAAGCAAATAGAAGCACTTACAGCTTTCATAGCAGAGATTAGAAAGATCAGTCCCTGCATTCTCATAGAGGTCATCAGTAAAGATTTCTTCAAAATCCTAAACTACACTTGAAAATTATTAATAATTTTGCAAGGGATAAACTTAGAAACAGTGACAGACTTTTTATTCTCTCTGCAAATAAATTGAGGATTTTTTTGAGATGTATTTTTGGAAAGCATAGTATCTCTATAGATATTTTTAGATGTGTATTCTTATTTTAAAGCTTTCACTTTCTGATGGCCAGTGTTAAACACTTTGGATTTAATGCATATTTTGTTGAAGCTTGTGGTTTTCGATAAAGTTCAAAAGCATTAAAACCAGGGTCATAATAGGGTAACTGTTCAAGCTACTGCTATGTGGTTTTCTGCTTGGAAATACATCAGTGTAGACATTTTAAATACACCAGAAGTTAAAATAACATTCTCCTGACTGAATAATTTCCATTAGGCTGCTGATATGAGCTGAACATCAACAACAGGCTCCAGTGGTTGTTTGTTTTGGAGTGCTTGTGTTCGTTTAAATCTCTGCAACACATGCTGTTTGAGATTTACCTTGATTCTCTAGTGCTATCTAGTGGCTGTTACTGAAAATTATTAATGTGTATAAATGTAGCTAAATACAAGTCAGCTTCTATCAATTGATCTAGGTCCTTCTTACAGGGCTAGTCTCACTTCAAAGTGTGCATGTGGGGCTGTGCAGTAGAGCCAAATAGCCTCTCCCACAAACCTTCAGCACCCGAAGCTCCCAGGCTAAGTGCGCAAGCTGAAACCAGCAACTGACTGCACAAACACCTTATTGGTTTTGTAATACAAGAGAAACACTCACAGAGCCATCTCCACACCTATTTGTGCTTAAATAAGTGAGCACTTCCCTGCTCCTGCTACCCCTTAATTTAACTTACCCCTCTCCTTTAACTCAAGTCACTTTTGAATTGGATGTTCATACTATGGCCGTTGTAGCCATCTTTCAAAACAGAGAAAAGCACACAGACTGCCAGAAGTCAGTAAATACCTCTGTCTCCTTGCTGCTGGCTGCCCAGCATTTCTGTTTGGTTCACCTCCTCCTTGACATTTAGAAGGAAACCAGCCCAAGGTTGCCACTTTTGGCTTGATCAGAGATTTGTTAGCTTGGCCAACAGATTCAAGGTTTATACTCAAGTGAGAGTTCGTAGTATAAGTACATGAGTTCAAGCTATCAGTAAAGTAAAACTGAGTATAATTCCTGTATATAAAAGGAACAATCCTATGAATGTGAGGTCTTTCACATGGGCCTAAACAAAGGGCTTCTATCAGTGAGGAACCCTGAAGAGTATTCATACTTCATGAGGTGATTTTAGCCCCAGAAGCACAGCATCAACATCCCAGACGCAAACATTTCTCAGCTTCAAATAGGACTTCATTGTCCTGAAAGCAGAACCTGGAATGTGTTCCATTTTTAAACTTACCAGAGTAATAGAAAAGATGTACATTCACATTAGAAAAAGGTTCACTGGGAATCACAAAATCACAAAGAAGAAACAGATAATGCCTATGCTGCAGTTTTTTTCTGGCATTAAAATAGATCAAATATTTATTCTCTTTCTAAAAATCATTTGAGAACCTTAAAATACCCTTATATATTAAATAGGATTAGATAATCTATTTCAATTTCTTCTGTAAGAAAAAAAAAATACCTGGCAGGAAATATCTGCAGACCAATAGTTAGCACTTACACAGTACTATTCCCAAATCTACACATGCACACATGTGCATGAGCACACACAGAGCCTTTGACATCCTCCCCTCACATATAATTTTCTCCCCCCCGCCCCCCCGCCCCAGCTCAATGCACACACTCCAACCAAAAGAAATGGGAGCAGGAGGAGCAGGAGAAGTGCAGACAAGAACGGTTTGGCTGCTGGCAAAATAGCATGCTTTGAAGAGACTCTGACTTAGAGTGGAAAGAAGAGAACATCTTGCAACAAACAAACTGTTAATGAGCTATTTCTACTAAATGTTAATATTCTGTAAATCTGCACTCAAAGCAAAGGTCCAGTTGAATTCTTTTTCTTCCTGCTCTAGCAACTACAATAGAAAAAAAGCTTTTTTTCAGATGGAGACTCTATACACAGAATTCTTATGGTCAGCTTCAATTTGAAACAAACAAAAGCCCAATTGTTCCTAGGAAGATAAGGCATAGATTGAAGAGAGCATGCTCAGTCACAACAGGAAAATCAGCTCAGACCAGAAGGTTCCTACCTTGTCTCAAGCAATTCTCCTTCCTGCCCAATTTATCCTTATTGCAAAGGTTTTGTTAATTTAACAAAAAGGCAGTCACTGCTGTCATTCAATATTGTGAAAGAGACTGTAAAAGTCTTATCAAGAGAGTGTGTCCATAAACATTTTTGTGAAATAATCAACATACATATTTAGTTGAGCAACCTCCAGGTCTACATTAACAAAAAATTTAAGTGCAGTACTTTTCCTTACGTATATGCTTAAAAAGGGTATGAAGTAAATATATTATGAGGTAAATATTTTAACCTTCTTCTGGTCTTGGTGACAGTAAGAAAGGCTAATGATTTTCCCTTTCCCATATAACAATCTTTTATTATCATCTATCCTCAGTGGTCTCTGTCCCAAACATGAATTCCAGTGACCATCTGCTGCCTTAAAAATTAGGACTGCATTGAGATCAATCTATCAATCGATAGATCAATCAATCGATCTATCTGTCTATCTATCTCACTCTCCCTATCTCTCTTTCTCTCTGATTTGCAATACTGGTCTTTCTACTTCCAACAGACATATTCACATTTAACAAGTAATAAATATATTTTTTTCAGTCAAAACAAACTGTCTATGTTTTTGACAGTTTTTGATAAATAGTCCCCTAAAAAGAGAGTACAACTATTAACTACCCAAGGTGCTACTCCCAATGCTTTTGTAAAATTCCCAATAATGTGAAATCTTAAAGTGTTGGACACAGTGGCTTTGGCATCCCTGTGATGACGACATACTTCAAAGTTACAGCCTGAAAAGACCTTTCATGTGCCTCAGCCCAAGTGCCTGAAGTGCCCAAACAAGAAACTTCTTTACCTCTAACTGGTATGCAATAGTGGAAATCCAACAATGCATCACTTAAATGTACCCCATTTTTTACCTCAGTACTCTTGAGTCCTGTTATCATGACCCCTTCTGTGGCTGTAGACAGTGAGGAGCATGAACAAAATGCTATGAACACACACCAAACTGACACTCTGTTGTTGAACAGTGTTGCACAGAACTCAAAAAGGCAACAGACATCCCACAGAAATACTCAAGAAGAACATTCACTCTCTTTTAGGTATAATGTCTATCTTGGTCAGTCAAAGCATAGCTTTAATTAAGCTTTAAAAAGCACAATCTTAACTAATAAAATACCAAAGGCTGAAATACCAGAAAATACTACAAGTGTTAACAAATTCAAAGCCTCCCCTCTTAGATGAAAAGCTTTCTCTTGTCTGCCTGTGGACAAACTGGACATCTAACTGCAATCACTTAAAAAATCCAGTGTAGTACTGGCAGTCATAAAAACAGGTAAGTTGTTTTTTGTATGTAATTCATACAAATGTAATAAAATATTTATTACGTAATTCATGTATTTAAGCTACCTATATGAAGATCAAAAACAATGGACTGAATAGAAAGTAGTCTGAAGTGAAATAGTAAGTGAAAACCTGCTTGGGTCAGTTTCACAAACCAACTTGCTGCTGTAAGTAAACAAAAAAAATCTCCAGTTGAAAACCAGTAATTTAGTTTGGAAAATTCTGTTGTTTTCAGCTCAGGTATATGCAGCTTTTAGAATTAATATCTTACCAGAATTTAGTCTCTTTCTACTGAAATACGAGAAGCAGTATCTACATTATTTCTACCCATTTCAAACAATCATTTTCACAGAGAGTAGAAAGCTCAGGAAGATTTTATGACAGGAGAATAAGAACATAGGAACCTCAATCTACTTGGGCATCATTTTCCACTAGGTGTATTCTTCTCAAGTGTTTGAATTGGATCTTCTTACCTGTCATGGTTACCACTTCCATGAATACAGGTGGCCAGACTTCACAACTAAATGCATTACTCTGCAACACCAGCTATGGGCTAAACCACATTATATTAAAGATCTACATCTCTGTTGAGGAACATCCATCATGACCAGTTACAAAAGAAAAATCCATACTGCAGGTATTCAATAGGCTAAGGACAATACTGTTCACTATTAAAAATATTTACAGTTTTAATGTAAAGAATGTGAAAACTTTATTCTTAGTAGCTTCAATTGCAGCTTAAAACAGAAGTGCCCTCTACAGAGAATAATTTAGATGCTTCAAACTATTTGTTTTTAAAAAGCAAGAAAAAGTGTGTGTAGAAATCTAACAAATGCCCCTTTCCAATGTCACTCCCATTTTGAGGTAAGGCCTTCTTTGCAAAACACTGTTAAATGACCTAAGTACTTCCACATTATATGCAAGTCTCTGTCAGCAAAACAAAACATCTTGACACTTAACAACAAAGATGACACTTTTTTCTTCCTCTAGGTCTATAGAATATACAGTTTCTTTTTTTTTTTTTTATAAAAAGAGACTGCATAGAGTGAAGGAAAGGGGATCAGCAATAGCTATTAAATTCCAACCCTTGTCTCAGCTGAGAATTAACGATACTACTGCTACCATAGAGCTCACCCAGAAATAAAATCTAACAGAAGAATGAACAGAAAAGCAGCCATGCCAATGATACCTGCTCACTGTCAAGAAATATGTGCATTCCTATGAATCAGCTGTCCTTTGTTCAGACCCATGCTTTCAAAAAGTGACAGTCCCTTTCAGTAATACCACTCTAAAATTAAAGAGCTTTTCATTAATACCACTCTGATTATCCCTCAGCAATAAATAGCTGAGAGTTAAAAAAAAAAGGGCTGGACATCTGATCAGACAATGGGATGGAGCCTTTAAGATGCCAGACCTTTCCAAACTTGTAACACGGTATCATGGAAAAAATGTAACCAAAACCATAAAACTTGGCAGAACTGGGCCACAGTACCTAACACCTTACAGGATGAACTCCTGTGACTGGAAAGTTGTGTTGAATACAAAATGATAAAGAAAACCAAACATCCTAAGCCTGAAAAGTCTAATACTACATGGTCCAGTGCATGGCAGGACTATGCAGTGGTCATGCAAGTTTCCTGGCATGGGGCTTGGGGGAGAGACTGTTCTCTGAGCCCCAAGCTCCATAGTCCACTATTTTTGTCCCTCATGGCACACCCCATGCCTGAAGGAATGTTTTTTTAACAATCATTAATGCTCTAGTACAAACCAGCAAGACAGCTTCACAGTTTCATGAATTTGCTAAGAGTTTGCAGGTGAAGATCTTTTTAAAAAAATCAATTTTTAGCACATGCTTTAAGGTTTACATCAAGAGTAATGCCTTTTTTTTGAAACTATTAAATTGTTTTGAATTAATCTTTAGCAACAGAATGAATAATGCAAGCATGCTATTACAAAGCAACTAGTAACACACCCAGAACTTCACTTCATCATGACAGTTTGAAATTTATTAATTTAAATCCCCCATTGTGACACAAGAGCAGTAACAAAATAGCTGTACACTACTTCTGTTACAAATATAGATACTATTTAAAGTGACTTTACATACTCTAATGTAGGCATTTCTCACTCTATGCAAGGAATAAGTACAAAAGCAATTCAATAACAGCAGCATCCAGCAATGGTACCATCTAGTTTATTACAACTCAGCCTATCACAATGTAACTTCTAGAATAGTTAAAAAGACAGAGAGTGGGGTTTTTTGTTAATTCACTTACACATAGCTATCAATTTGTTAATACTATTTGACAGACACTCCTAATACTGCTTTTGTGACCCACTAAAATGAATGCTAGTCTTTTGTATTATCCCCTAATAATGGCCTGACCATTGCCTGCATTTTCAATTCATATTTCTTGTAAGTGATAGTTGAGATAGTGGCCTTCTTGCTAAAATTCCATTTTTGCTAATTAACACAAAGCATCCTGCTGCTAAATAGCATACTAGTTAGACTGGTATCTTCCTCTCTCAAAAGACTCAGCTAAATTTTTCTGCAGGAAAATAAATCATGGGAAAAGCATGCTTTATCCGCCAGATTCCTAAGAGCATGGCAGGCAAAGGCAAGCAGGTTACAATCAGCTAAGTGTTTCATTGAGTGCAGTTTTTAGATAAAGTTTAAGTAATGACAAAGTGATGCATTTATTGACCATGCTGCTGATAAAAGAAAGCTCCACAGTTGCATTGTACTTACTAGATGCTTCTATCTGTGCTTCTAAAATTAATATCCCCAAAATAATAGTTGTAGCTGTCAAAGCTCCTCTTCTGCTTATTACTGATGCAAACCCTCACTACTGTCTTACTACTCTCCTCCAGTGTGAGGCATTTTCAGGTCTTTACCCATCCTCAACCTATGACTCCTGGTTGTATGCCTCCTCAGTTCAAGGAGGACTCTACCTTTGCTGCTAGTGATAATGGCAGCAACACCATTAATGTCAACTCCTTCCACACTGGCAATATCCAGACATCTGCTGGCAGCTAAGCAGAGCTGTTCTGAGAGGTTTGTTCATGGCTCTGACACAAGCAGCTTGCAGAAATGTCTGCACTGACCCTGTACATGGTGTTGCATGTTGGAACAGGACAAACTTTGCTAACAGACACTTCATATTAGAAAAGCTGTTTTCACCCATAAGGATTATAAAATATTCCTATTTTAAAAGTCAAGTTCTTTTAATACTGCAGTTGCTGGGCATTCTCAACCACCAGGAGAGTTTCCACTAGTAATGGATTTTTCAGCCCTGAGCACAAGACCCATGAAATCTACAAACAAAACAAACAAACAAAGACCAAAACCAACATCACCACCACCAACACACCCCCCTGCCTCCAAAATAATGAAACCCTCAAACCTAAGCCAAGTGAAACACAGTGTTCTTTTTTTTTTTTCAGATACACTATGACTTAGAAAAATTTAAACGCACAAAAAGACAAGCAAAAAAAATCCACCCAAGTCGCCAAACTAGTTCCTTCTATTGAGCATTGAGAAATAATATGATCATTGAACAGTTTGGGTTGAAAGGAACCTTAAAAATCACCTAGTTCCAAAGAACCATCTAATCTATTAACTATCTGCCTCCAGATTACATACATTTCCCCTTACCTCCCAAATCTCTCTTTTAGTAATATTTTCTTTCTTCAATAAGCTTATTTCTGTTTTCTGACTACTGCTACCCCTGCAACCTCCATGCTGACTTTGTGAATTTATAATTTTTCCAACATTATTCAAATATGCAAAGTCTCTTCCCAAAACATTTTAAGTTTTCTTGTGCGGTTATTAATGACAACATTTTTTTTCATGGTGACTTACTAATAGGAAAAATATCCATGTGTTTCCATTGTCAACATAACTTCATCAAACCACTGGGTTTGACAGGAAGAGAAGTACATCTAATGTATACAAAAATATGGTTAAATGTTACTTTTCTTCAGTGTTGTAACACAGTCCTGTGAAGCTGAAAGAGCAAGAAGACTACACAAACATTTCCATTCTCTTTACTATGTGGAAAGTAAACAATATTGTCTTATTGACCCTAGCCTGTCAGGCAGCCAGTTCATGACAACACAGTCAAAGTGACTGTTCCTTTTGTCCTTTTCAGAATAGCAACTGCTTCCTCGTGGGTCACCCCTTCTAAACTCTGCCCATTCACAGCAATGATTTGATCCCCCCTCTTGAGGCGTCCATCTTCTGCTGCTGCACCCTGGAACGATAAAACAAGTAACTGCAGACTCATGCATTTCTTTTTCTGCCTGACACACAGTCCTGAAAAGAAAACCTCTTGCAACATTTCTGGTTTTCAGGGATACAGATAGAACCAACTGTTGAGAAGACTGCTAATTTTGCAGTACGCCCTGCCTGGTCTAAGTTCCACATCTAGAAATTGAGACTACATGATTGTTTGGTTCCCTCAACCCTGTTTTTCCAGCTAGTGTAAGACTTAAACCCTAGTATTATAACAGTAACATTTTCAAGGCCTGCAGAACTTTTTACCAAGTGGTGTAAAAGACAGCTTTATACTTTGATATACCTTAAAAATTTAGCATTCATGATTCCACTTTTCTCTGACTCTCTGTTGTTTCTTAGAGCCATCCAAATTACTAAATCCAGGTCAGCATCTGAACTTCTCTGAAGGTCCTGTCTGAGTTCAATAAAACATTTCCCTCTACTACCTGAAGTAAACACACTCAAAATTTAAGGCAAGGGAGTTTTTTTTTCTGAGTATTACACAATTCCAGTCTCAAGAGGTGAACAAGACTGCTGATAGGCTGAATAATGTATATTTGGAAATTCTCAATCTTTTGAAGATTAAAGGCTTCAAATGCTGCAAGAACATTTTTATCAGCCTTTGCACTAAAAAGTAAAAGCTGTGAGAAACTGTAACATTCTTTTGACTGCAAACCCAGGCCAAGATTTAGAACAACTGACTGACTACAATGAACTAATAAATTGATTGATTGGACAAATTTTCACCTACCTTTGCAAACACTGTCTTCACATAAATGGGTAAGTCTCCATGGGGACTGCCATAGCCACCCACAATACTAAAGCCAAGGCCATCGGGTCCTCTGTCCAGAGTAATGGTCTTGTACTGAGGAGGTCTAAGAAAAGGGAAAAGAGTATTTTGTCTGAACTTCGGATTTAACACATAGAATATTCAACAAAAAATATTACTCCTCTTAAGCTAATACATTTCTCTTTCCACTATAACTACAAATAGTTTTGTTATACAGATATGGCTATTTCAGTTAATGTAAAACTCTGTAAGTTTACCTAATGCCCATATTATTATACAAAAGTAGCTACTTCAAATACACAGCTCAGGACATAGTTATGGCTGCTATGTGCCACCAACAGTGTTTACTAGTGAACTAGAGAGCATTGCCAGTATCTCCAGATTCCCTAACATCTACTTTAAAAATCCTGTAATGTCTAAAATTAGCTCAAATAGTTTATGCTATTAAGGTTTAATTGCTTCTCTCCTAATAGATGACTGTGTATTTGTATGTATGTGTTTATTATACAGATCACTTATAGGTGTATTTCCCCACATATACTTTGATAGTAAGAAATTTTGGAATTCTACTTTTCAAAGTAGGTACGTGTGGCTAAAGAATACTTCTTCTCTTTCCCCTTTCCTAAAAAAAAATGCCTCAGATTTATGACAGAGTTTGACACAAAACTTGTTTACATAATGCACCTTGCAGAATACCAGAAGCAGTATACCTTGTATACCAGAAACATCTGGCACTCCTGATTTGCCCAGCACTAGGGAGCACACTACGGAAACACAGATACCACAGTGGAAAGAGAGTTTCTGGGTGTATCAATTAATCCTAGCTACCCAATCTCAGTGAAACAATAGAGGCTGTAGAAGAAATCAGATCACGTAACAAGTCTACAGAGAGTCAAAAAAATCTGCAGCACAGCAAATTGCATAATGAAAAACACAGAAGAGGACCTATGGCCCACAGGTCTCATGTATACCAAATATGTTAATCATGATTAAGCCAAAAATCTCATCCATTATTTGCTGGAATTTGTAAGGTTTATAGGTTGATTATCATCTAAAGTAACAGGTTACAGAGGCTGTACATTCTATAGTTACTGACCCTAAATCATCCTGAAAAATGCCAGTTGAAGTTAGTCCTGCAAATGAAAGACTGGGCGTAGGTGGATCCTGCTGCTGGCCAGTTATGACACTCACTTCTCCTCCAGCGACAACCTAGGAACAGAGTTTGGAAATCAATGATATAAGAATGCTGACACTAAAATAGTTCAATGTAGCAGCTGGCAAAACAGCATTCAGAAAATATTCAAAATGTCACTGGGGACTTCTTACCTGCAACTCAATAGTGCCTGAAGCATTTTTTAAGATATTAACAGCTTGGGAATGAGTCATGCCCTCGGTAGATGTTCCACAGATGCTAACAATCCTGTCCCCAACCTACAGAAGACAATGTAGAAAATCTAACTTAGTTACATAGATTTATTTGTCACTTTTAATAATACCAGAACTACGAAATGGCCCAGTATGAAGGCAGGTAATTCAACAACAGAATTAGCAAATTATACTGGTTTAGAGTAATCAGCGTAAAAATGATGTACTGATACTTTACAGAACTGACCCTAAAACTCTAGAAATATATGTTAAAAAACAGAGATGCATATTGCATGTCACTTGAAGACAGGCAGACTGATGTAGCAAACTATCATCAAAGATTCTGTTTGACTTCATCTTGAAATAACATTTCCTAAGAAACCTGAGTCAAGTTCAACCACCTTTGATGTAGACTGGATACAGCATGCATTTAAGTACAGCTTCAGATAAAATCTCCCACTCTAACTCAGAGCCTAAAATGTACTCTCTATCCTAAGCATAGGAAACATGAGAGATAAAACAGACTGCACACCTACATTTGCAGGAATGACCACTACCTTCAGCAATGGCACTTGTTTATAGGATGCATCCTTCTGAACCATTTTCTATGCTTTTAATTTTCACAAGCTGACTAACTCTAAGATCCAAGACTGCTTTAGGACCTCCTTTCTTAAGTTAGCACATGTCAGCAATTACACTTTCCCATGCTACCAATCTGAGTTCCTTTTTCATCAATCCAAACAGCAATAATTTTTTCCACAGCCAGGAACACTTATGACAGTATCACTGAACTGCTGATTTACTGCCTGTTGAGAGTAATCACATTACCCATGCAATCTTTACAGCCTTCTTAACAATAAACTTACTCTTAATTTCTGAGTCTGAGCTGCAACTCCATTTGGGTGCATCATGGCAATAAATATAGGAACATCTCCAAGAGGACTTCCTACACCTCCAGCAATGCTCACTCCTAGTGAATCTGCAGGGTTCTGTTATAGTAATGAAAAAAAGATTAGATTTTTCTGGAAAGAAAAACACAGAACTGTAGACTTACCTCAAAAGATGGCTAAACCCCCTATTTTATGAAGATTAGAATTCCTGTGTCAAGCCAGTTTTTAAGCTTATATGCTTTGCATCACCTCAAGAAAGCAGAGAGACCAGAATGGATATTTCCTCTCAGTGTAGGTGAAAATTTGCCGATTTAGTTGTGTGTTGTATCTTAACCAAACTAAGTAATTACAGTATTCAGCACCTGACTCTTAATGTCAGCAGAGAGCTCTGAGCAAGGAAAACCAATGAGATGGGATTGCTGTCCTGAGCACTGTCTATGTGAATACCCTGTTATGAACCTCCTGAAGACTAGAATTAATCTTTATGCTCCCCCTAGTGCCCAAATGTTGAAGAGCGACACCAGCTGCTTACCACTGTACCACACCCAAATACCTCACTGTAAAAACTGCTATTGCAAACTGCTGTTTGCAGATTCGACTGTAAAAAGAATGGCTGAATACAATCCGTGTAATCAAGTGAACTAAATGCCAAGCAAAAATAAATAAATATAAATATTTTGAAAAAGAAGATGCAGTTTGTGACTAAGCTCACATGCATACTGAAGGTGACTGAAGTTCCCACTTGAAAACCTGACAGCTGTCATGCAAGAACCTACTCATTAAAAATATATGTGAAGAAAAAGTATCAAATACCAAAAAACAGCCTTCCAACTTTGGAACAATTCCCCTGACTTTACCACAATAGAGTCTGCATTTAACTCAATCTGGTAACAATAAAACTAGGTCCCAGTAATCTCTTCCATCTTTTACTTTCAACACAGCTCACAAAACATAACATAAGTCACACAACTTTACATAAAAATATAGGCAGTGGAGATTGTACAGCTCTCATCTGAAAAGACAGACAGATTAATTTCCTGTTCCATTCCTAAAACAATGAATAGGCCCAGACTTTTTTCATTCTGTAAAGACACCTATTGAAAACATCTACAAAACCTGTTCCTGATATATGCCACTGCATGCTACAACTTACCTTTTTTATTTCAACTGTTCTTAGTCCCTGTATTTCAGAAGCTGCTGTCAAATGAATTAAGATAAATTAAAAAAAAAAGTTAAACTAACATTCCTAGAAAACTTTTTCAATAAAGTAATCCAAATCAATATGATGATTCTAACTTTCTGCTTGTTTGTTACATACATTTTAATCTGATTTTGATAGTGGCCATCATTACAATTATCAGATTAAAATACTTCTAGAAGAGGTGAAAGAAACAACCATTTTCTCCATTTAAATAACTTTTGGAATAATAATGCTAAGCTCAAATGGAATAGAAAAAACTAATTATTTTCTAGCAATACTTTGATCAGAAATAACTTTGTTCCAAATTTAAACATGAGACAGATATTCCACATGTATCTGGATTTCTATGAATGAGACAGTTTGTCATGTGATGTATTTAGATTAAATGAAAAATTATGGCTCAACTTAGATTGTCAATATCTAAACTGCTTACATAAGAAGTTGCTGGTTTCTTCTATAAAAAGCTGCTGTAAGATACATATGATGTACTGAGCAGTAATCACTTCTACAGCATTTTACTGACTAAGGAATCAGTTTGAGGCCTACATCACATATTTATGACATTTTAAGAGAAAGATCTCAGCTATCAGTTCACATATAAAATACTGAAAGCACCAAAAAACTCTCCAACTTACCGATATGCCTCTTTAGGCCACTTTCAAAGACCTCAGGTGCACCGGACCCAGAAACTGGGAAACTGAACGATGAGAGACTGCCACTTCCTTCACTGACCTACACACAATGTTAGAGTGGGATTAGAGAGGAGCTTCACTGACCCAGCTACTTTAAGTAAAACTGTAATTCACTGTATTAATTTTATGTTCTGCAGTATTTTATTTTTTCTGTGCCCAGTTAAAACTGAGTCAGAGAACTCCACAAAATTTTTGGTCACTGTAGATAGCTCTTTTTTGAAGAATCATTAGACCAACAGAGATTGTACTTCTACAAAACCCCATGCAAAGCTTTGAAGTGCTTCTTCTGAGGCCCAAAAAGGTCCTGGTATTTGCACCTTATATCACCTTATAGAGATCTTCTAATGAAAGTTAGCTACAAGTATCACAGTAAAGACAGAATAGAAAAGACAGATATCAGTACATCCTCATGTGGGCTCTCAAATGTTCAGCTACTGCATCAGCTGCAACTAAGATTAGGCTCTCCACTCAACTTGACCTGCACAATTTTCAGGAAGATTTTCACTATACTTGAAGGGCAAGTAAAGGAGCAACATGGTTCCTAGTGAGAATAGTCCACTGACTGTGACACACTCTTCAAAACATTCAACACTGTGAACTTCATCTTAGAATAAGACCAGCCAGAGTCTGCACATTTTCATGCTGTTTAGCAATACTAATTCTGAAAAGAGCCTAAACTGTCAGTCTTATCTAGTTTTAAACTGCTCACTTGAATTTTAATTTTGTCTTAAAACTATTTCTATTTAATACTTGATAATTTTCCCCAGTTCACAACCAAAGGAAGTTTTACAACAAGGTAATCTGTGAGCTTTCAGAACTGTAGGTCCTACTGGACAGAATCACAGTGCAAGCTGCTACGCTGAACATACTTCCAAATACAGAAATTGATGTGAGGTTGCAACAATTCACCATCAGAATAAGAATAAAATAAATAAGAGAAGTCTGATGGAAAGAGCACAGGTTTTCTGCTTCTGGCAGGCAAGATTACAGTAAGAACATGCAAGGAATGTAGAAATTCTCTAAGCTTACTGAAGCAATACTCCACTGCATGTTAACTACTCTGACAGTAGCTAGGAGGTTTAAAGTTGACTCTAACTTCTTCTGGTATTGATGAGAATTAGAGTTCTCTATGCTTCCAGGCTAGAGCCTGGAGCAAAGTAATTTCTGGATTATTTTTTTGGCTGGATCCTGTCTATAACAGATAGAGTTTGATAACTGAACACATAAAATGGCTACTGAAAAGCTGCAAAATATTTTCATCTTGGATCAGGCATGTGAAAAATAATTGTCATCATAAAACCAATCTTTCTATTCACTTTCATTATTTAACATTATTTCTCCTAAGCTAACCAGTTTTGTAGTTACATACCTGGCTGCTCTGGGATGTTCTCCTTTCAGAGTGAAATGGCCCAGCTTTTATTCTTCCAACCTCTAGTCTTACTGTACCTAAGGAACACTAAAGAAAACGTTACTTGTAACATATCTCTTCTGTCTACAAGACTAAAACCTACAATATTTAAGTGACTTTCTAGAGAATGGAAGAAGAAAAAACACATGGACAGACGAAAAAAACCCCTATGGACTAGCAATCCTGAAATGAGCACTTTGCAGATAGAGTTCATGGCAGGACCAGTGACACACACAAAGTACACCATGGTACTCAATACTAAGCAGGATACTTTTTTAATACTGGATTGATCAGTATTACAATGCAGACATGAAAATCGCACAAGAGGAATAATTCTTTTACGTTGCATTTAATATGGAATAGCTTCTGAATTGCAATGTCAACACACAATTTCACAGTAAAAAATAAAACCAGTGTAACACCTCAAAGTCTTAATCATTATTTCTCTTGATATGACTGAAAACATAGTAATTAAACTGGAAGTTACTCATCTCTCTCAAACTTCTGAAATTATCTGTTACTCTGGATAGACAGCAATATAACTAAGAAATTTTGGGCAGAAAATTTCCTAAATGTCTATAGTTTAAGTGAACTTTCCGCATCTGACTTCCAGCAATAAGCTGGGTGATATGGACTGACTGCACATTGGAAAGTCCTTTCACTAGCCTTTAGATTTTAACTTCTCTATTGAGTATTCACATGTCTACATAAAATGCATGTCTCAGGAGAAAATTCACCCTGCAATTAAATATTTCAAGATCAAGACATTATTTTGAAAAAAAAGAGAAGTTATTACCACAAGGCTAAGAAAATTAGACTTTCAACATAATACACGTAGTATCAAGAGAAGACATTGATCTGCAATGTATTAATACATTTGTTTTAATGTAACATTTGTTGTTATTTTGATTTTTTTCTTTCACTGGGAAGTTGTCAGCTGAAACTTCTGCATTGAAATAATTTACTAATACATGAGGTTGCCTTTCTTTGTCATGTTTTAACTTTATTATCCTAAAAGAGATTCATGCATTTGTCAGAAAAATCCATAGTAATAGGCCAATATATCAAAACCAACCAGACATATCCATTCAAACAAAGTTTCAACACCTCATATTCTGTTGCTATTCTCTTGGAATGACACTAAAAAAGATTTATTACTAAATCACTTTTTATTTTATAAATAATGTTGACTTCTCAATGTCCTGGAAAAGACTTGATCAAAGCTCAGGCAAAACCTAAGCAAAAAATTCTTCTTTGCCTGTATGAATTTAGTCATATTAAACCATATGAATAACTCTTATTCAAAGTGGAAAACTGAGGAAATATGTACCTAAAATTACCACATCCTCACAAATACACAAACCCACAAATGAGATTTTAAAATTATGTGTGAAAGTAGGAGGTAATACTTTCCAATGGGACTTGTGAATAAATCAATTCCCATTTAGTTTTACTACACCTTTCTCTCTCTTCCTAAATTCTTCCACTTGATAGATCCAGTAAGTTTAGTGAGGGGAAAAGTTGACAGTCTTTTTGCATACTTTAGGGGATACTTCAATAGAAACACTGCAAGAACAGAAAGAATTCTCAGACTGATTACACATTCTATTTGTCTCATTCTACTTAAAATACACAGGAATTTTCCAAAGATTATAAAATAATTTTCTAGCAAAATACATTTTAGGCAGTTCAAGACAATTCACTCTAGATCCTACTCTCACGAATGAAAACAAAATGGATACCTGAACAGGAAACAGTGACTGCCTACATGTGAATGACCATGTTTTATTCCACTTATATTACCTGAACAAAACAATTATTAACAATAATATGTCTAAGGTATTTTAAAAGCCCATTTCTCAGGTCTATGACAACTAATTACAAGTACTACTGAGCAATGATGAAGTACTTAAAACTTAAATATATGAATGGTAAGTGGAGTGATTAGATACTCCAAAATGCTTGTCAAAATGAAAGAAACTTCACACATGAAAAGGCATTTTTATTCAGAGTAGAGGTACAGCATATGATGAAGAAATGCTGTGTTCTTAAATAAAATTTAAAAACTATCATGTAAGAAGGGAAAAGTACTAAAACCAAAGAAGAGTGTACTAACAAGTTCAGTGTCACAACATAGATCTTTTTTCTGGCATTCTCACTAATGGGCACATGCTGAAAATACAGAAGTTATCCTATCTCCTTTTCTAACCACTGCTCTCCCCCAGGACCCCGGCTCCCCAATAAATCCAAAACGTCAAGGACCTGTTCAAGATATGGAAAAATACACCTTTGAATGTGAGTGTTAAGAAGTATGACCATGTGCCTATGTATCCAAGAGACAGCTATAATGAGTATCTGCTAATCTTTTTCCATTGAAACAGTTTTCCACTGAAAATGCTGACTCAGTGGAAACCTTACCATGCAGCATGTCTCAAAACTCTGGACTGAAAAACAGACAAGGTGGTTAACCAGCTGAATTTCCTAGCAGACTACAGGAAATGTATATCCAACTTCATTCTGATTTGCAAACAGGGGAAGGATATCGGAAAAAAAAATTATCCAGAATAGATTGGCTCCAACAGCTGCAGGTAATTACTTCAGCAAACTCTGAGAAAGCAGTTTCTTATACCAAATGCTTGGCCACTGAAAAACCCATTATAGTATGCAATTAAAAAATAAGATTAATGTCTCCTAGTAGACCAGGTTACTCAGAGCCCCATCCAACCTGGCCTTGTACACTTCCAGGGACAGGGCATCCATACCTTCTCTGGACATCCTATTCCAGTGCCTCACCATCCTCACATTAAAGAATTTCTGACTAACAACTAATTAAACTTACTCTTTTGGTTTAAAACCATATCCTCTTGTCCTGTCACTACAGGCCCTTGTAAACAAAGTATGAAAGTAGTAATTTTTAGCACAACTACTCTGCTGAATTCTCCATCATTCCAAGTCAGTTCTGCATATCTTTCTGAAGATACGAAACAGTCAATCAGCTATAAGTTTGTTTGATGAAATACAGTGTTAAATTTTCGGTTGTTCTAGGTAATGGTATTCTGTAAAGGCCTTCTATAAGCCCTATGTTCATAAATATACGGCTTTCTGCACCACTACTACTCCCAGTTTTATCAGGCAAAGTATCAAAATCTGAATGCTCTAGATTTCACGAAGCTTAAATTTGGATCCCCAAGTCATCTTACTGACATTCTCAGCAACAGTCTGATCTCAGGTTGAATAAAGTTAAAGCTTTCAAAAAACCTGGATCTCAGTTTTTCACTCTTATCCATCTTCTCTTTTCCCATTACCTTTAGCAAAGCTGCAACAGCCTCCTGATTAGCGTTTCGGACATCTTCTCCATTCACTGTCAATATCTGGTCTCCTTGCATCAATCTCCCATCTGTATCTGCTATTCCTCCTTTGACAATGTCTGACACAAACACACCTGTGTCATTTCTGCAAATACACACACAAATTTTACATTAAAGTATTGTTTGACGGTCGTGTTTATGGCTTGTTATTGGGAAAACAAACGTGTCATTTTTCTGTTGAATAACATTAGCTTAGTTCTTCCAGGGAAGACTGGTTAGCTTAAGCACAAAAATAAGATGTATGGCCTTCAAGCCCACAGGATCTGAGCACCAGACCACAAAGAAACATGACAAGCAAGTTCCAGACACTGAATCTCTAGGTACATTACATACCTTTTCCCAACAATACTCAGCCCAAGGCCTTTACCAGGCTTCTTCTGGAGCTCTATATTCAGCACATCATACATGTCTTCCTCCTTGTACTGGGCTTCATCTCTGTACACAGTCAGACGAACTTTTTGGGGTGTCTGACGGAGGACATTAATGGCTTCATCATGCGTGGCATTCCTGAGGTCAATTCCATTCACCTGCAGTGAAAGTGTACAATGGCAAATTGTGCAGCACCTTCCAGCAGACATATAAAAAAGGCTTAGCCAGCAATGAAAACAAAAACAACCAAAGAAATCACCATGCCTCTAGTATCTGATCGCCAGCCCACAGTCGTCCATCTTTAGATGCTGCTCCTTCTTCATATACCTCATGGATAATGATTGCTCCCTGTCAACAAAAACAACATCAAAATTGCATGTTGAAAGAACAGGCACCATTTTGAACCAAAAGTAACTGAAAATTGCTATTATAATTCATCAGTGAAAAGTCAGATGGAATGAAAGTCAGATGTAATAAGAGCATGATGAAAAAATTACCAAAATTTTTACGAAGCTCATTTATACGTTTAATTTTAGAAAGGGCTTTTTTCTTGTTTTTGTTTCTTTTGCATCTTTTTACAAATGCTTTAGAAACAAATGACAAAAAATCTCTTCTATCAGACTTTATTTTCATTACTGTTATTTCACATGAATGACACATATATTTTTCCAACCAACCAGCAAAGTGTCTGCTCCTCCAACAATGCTCAGACCAAGACCAGTCCGCCCTTTGGAGATATCAATGGTTGTTTCACATCCAGGAATGATGGGACAAGTAGCTGGGTCGGAGGTTAACATGGCTGGAGTTGAAGACCTGCTTGTGTCTAAAACAACAATGAAACATCCTGGTTACAATAACAGAGTTCAGTATTAGGAAAGTGACTTTAAACCAGCATTTTTCAGAGTCCACTGGCAGCTGTACGGCAGTAACTGAACAGCTGATCCACAGAGAATGATGCTGCCAATTCTCCCTCCTCCTCAGAGAAGGACTAACTATCCTGTAGTTTTAGTTGCTATGCCTCCTGTAGTTTTTATGCCATCAAGTATCTGGATTATAGTATGGACAGCCACAGATATTGTACACAACATGTTCTATTTAGGACAGAACTTAATTTAAACATCTATATGATGTGCGCATTACTTGAGTTAGTGTTAACTTAGAGGTGTCTTGCTTAACCAATGACTAATCTTCCATCAGACACATCCTGACTCTCCACTCTGAAGGAGAAGACCCAAATGTGGCTAGTCATAAATGGCAAGACAGTCTCAACCATCCTCTTTTTCCACAAAAAATAACATGATTTTTCTCCCTCACCTAAAAGAATGCCTTTCACTTAGTTCTAGATAACCATGACAGAGGCACGTGCTGCATGTCTGAGATGGAGGAGAAAATCCTTTCATCCTCCTGCCTTTACAACAAGAAGCCAAGAGGTAGGTCTTCAGTATGGGAGCACAATGCTTCATTTATACATAAACAAATAAGTAATCTGGAAATATTAGAAAATGCAGAAGACAGCTCAGTGCATACAAAAAGGGAAAACTCACAAGCTGGGTCTTAGTTTTTATTTTACAACCCCAGTGAATACAGACACACAAGGAAAACATTACTTTTGACTGCTTCTGGTTCTGGTGAGCTGGAAGTGGGGAGAGCTGCTGGTGGTTGCATACTCCTCTTCTCCGCTGGGACAGTGCTGGGAAGGGCTGGAGCTGTAGTCAGGTTATCTGTCTCTGCTGGGTTGATTGTAAGCCTCACCACAGATTTGGATGTCTTCAGGAGACTAATAAACTAAATGACAAAGAGAAAAGCCTATGAAAACTGTAACTGGATTGTTCAGTTGCAAACCAAAAATAAAGCAGAATAACAGCTCTACAAACTGGAGCTACTTGTCACAGTCTTACAGGTTTTCTCATAAGAAACAAACACAAATATTGATGTTTTTTCTAAGAAACCTTTCTCCATGAAACTTTGCCAAACTATACTAGATGAGAATATGGCCCTCTTTCAACGGCTTCTCTAGACAAAATACTACATTGTATAGCAATTATTACAGAAACAGAAGTATTGCCTTTTAATGCTGTGGACCCCAATTCTGATCTCACAGAAGTCAATGCCAAAATATCTAGGCAACTTTTCATTCTGGAAGAAAAGCCTGAAAATACTACCTGAACTATGGAAGGGAGAGACAGACATTAGGGTGTAATGCAAAATCTAGTTCAAAAAGATACTGAAAGCCCTTCAAAATCAATTGCCATCTTACAGAAAAGACACCAAACCCTCTTGAGACTTTACATTTCAGTAGAGATATTTTCAGAAATTACTTACTCAATCTTGGTTCTTACAAAGCTCTGTTCTTACCCCTACCTCCTTGCAGGCAACTTCACTATCTCTTACTTATTTACTGCCTCAGAGATAGCAGCACATCAAAAAGTAAGATTGATGCTCTCCTAATTGCCCTTTAACAAACAGAAAGTAATCTACTCCTGCCTAAAGAATCACTTTTCTTGGTAGCAAGGTAGGTGATAGAAAAACAGCCTCCTTGATTTACTACAGAATCCAAATTGAGTTTGCAGAGCTAGAAGCTAGAAATAAATCTTGTTATTTAGGAATGGAGATATTTTTCTCCAAAGACTTGAAATACTACGCTTGGAATATAATGAGACTGTTACTACAGACAGTTCCCACGGATAAGCACAGTTTATGACTTGATTTGCCACTGATCCAACTCACTCGTGCAAATTTACGCACATTAGTTTTACCGGTTCTAACACCTTTAAAGTGGACTAGCTATGCAGAGTGATTACTGAGCAATAGTTCATGGCTTTTATCACACTACTAGTGTCTCTCAGTCATCAGGTCTGAACCACAGGGAAAATAAAATCACATTCAAAGCAGAGATAGGAGGATTCACGTACTGCATTAATGTAAAGTAACAGTTGAGCTGTAAATTTATTAAACTTTAGCTTATTTTGAAGTAGTTTCCTTATCCAGACAGTGCCTGCAGATTTTCGGTTTTTTTAGCCAGGTTTGAAAATTAGGTATAGTCATGAGAACCTCACTAGTTTAAGACACAATCACCTCCTACATTAAGCAGTGTGCTTTCTGCAACATTCCTGACATTCAGAAGCACCTTTTCTACAGGATATCCCACAACAATTTCATCATCCACTGCCAGAATCACATCTCCAACTTTGATACGTCCATCCTGGAAAAACATAAAATAATAAATAATAACTATGGATGCTACTCCAAAAAAAATTCTTCATTTCCTAATCAGATTTTAAACATTCTCACACCTTTGCAGCCGCACCATTATCTGTTAAGCTTTTAATAACTACTCCATTAGTTGTGTCGTCTTCACTAATGGCAATTCCAAAGCCTCCTTGATCCTGGAGCAAACAGAAAAATGCAAATGGTTAAGTACTGACATCAAAATGTTAGAATACAATCACTGAAGACTAGTGAAGCCCGCTGACATATCAAACAAGACATCAATATTTTTGTTTTAAACTATTTCTGGAATAGATTCTGGCAAACAAACAGTATACTGACTACCAAGATAAATCTGAAGCACTTCTAAATTCAAACCCACTCCTTTGAAACTTACAAGGTAAACTGTGATTCAGTTTTTACTTTGAACAATTAGGACATTGATTTTACCTGAGGAACCATCAGTGGACGGTTATAAGAAGTTGGAAAAATAGAACAAGAGAATACTTCTTCCAGAGACACCAAGCAATTGGCAAATCAAAAACAGCTTTTCTGTGAGGAAAACTTTGGGGTCTATTCCCAAACAGGAAGAGGAAATCTCTAGAAATCTCTTTTCTGACTTCTAGTAACTAAGAGACTGTTTGCTGAAAGAGGGACAGCATTACAAAATTGAATGGCTATTGAATAAAAATGTGACTGATGAAAATTCAGTATGTACCTTAGGAAGTTCCACATACTGGACGTTTTTACATGAACTCAAGTCAGAAAATGCACTCGGGTTTGCAACACTGCTATCAATCTAAGAGAAAAAGAAAATGCAACTGTAAGTGACTATATCCAACATTCTGTACCAAAACAAAGTAGTGCGCAAATACCTAATGTGAGTCTGCTCATTTTTTAGTCTCACTTAAACTTCTAAAACTCTATTAATGGGAATATTAGACTTACTACATAATATAGATCAATACAAAACAAAACAAAATTTATCACAGCTGTACTAAATTTAACAACTTTACTAAAATCTCCCTTGTTTTTCTATGGGTTTCCTTCTCTTTTACTGCACTTCCTAAGCCGACAGGGTCCTCTTCTATCCAGAACAATTATAGTATTTTGGTCAAATAAGAAAAACAAATATTTACTTTACCTCTTGATGTTGAAGTGTCCCGGAACTACACTGTGAAGCCTCTACTGACTTTGCAGGGCAAACAGCCATCTGATTTACTGCATCCTTGTTTCTGCAATATATTCAGTTAAAGAATGTAGTAAGAAGGCAATAGTTCCATCTCATATTTCTTAGGACAAGTTTAACTCTGGTTCACAATTTCTGACACTAACAATAAAATATCAAAACAAAAAACTACAAGACATATTTAACAAGTAGTGAGATTGTCTTCAAAAGCACATCTATATCAACAAAATTAAAAATAACAAACACTGTGTGAAACTCGAGCACATTAAAAATTAAACCTTTTCAGCTAAACCTTTAACCAGAACTTACCTGATAAAGATTACTTTAACTTTAGATGGTGCGCATTTGATTATTGAAGAAGCATTCTGATGAGTCCTTCCATAAAGGATTTGGCCATTTATCTAGATAAGAAAAGGTAGCAATTATTTATGAAAATTTTAATTCCTTACACTTAAACTAATTTTTAAGCCTTAAAAAAACCGTATCACTGACTAAATAGCAACTGTATAAAAATAAAAGAGTTATGTTCTACTTTCACTCACTTTTTCCAGTAAAAATATTCACTATAATTTGACTTCAGACTAACACTGTCACAGTGCTAATTTCTCTGAGTTATATTGTGTTGACTTGGCACATCATCTATTTTCACTTGCCATTGATCACTTCATGACTGATGAGGTGATTAAGCAGGGCCATGGGAAATGCTAACCATAACAAAGAAAGGAATTGCTTATATCCTGCAATGAGATTTCTATTCTTTATTGAATTTCAGGCACTTTTAATCCCTGAGCCAGGCACTTTATACATGGAAATCTGAACACTGGTACATTTAGCAGAGTTTTAAACTAAATTTGATGAGGAAGGGGGAAGGGGATGTACTTCTATGTGTCAGAGAGGAACCAGGAAACAACAACACTTTTAGACGCAGCAGGGAGACAACTGCAAATTGACCCAAATGAACTAAGGAGGCATCTCCTCAAAAGGTGAAGAGGTTGATAATCCAGCTTAAGTGCCTCTATACCAATATGGGTAGCATGGGTAACAAGCAAGAGGAACTGAAACCAGCTCCTCAATTGCACCAGAATGGTGCAATTCAAAGTCTATAATCTAGCTAGACTCATAGAAACCTGGTGGGATGAATCACACAACAACTGGAACACTTCAGTCAAGGACTACAATCTTAGAAGAGAGAGATTGGGGAAGAAGGGGCAAATCAGGAGCCTGTGGGTAAAATTGAAGGACAGCATCATGGAGGGACACCTTGTGGCTGGGGTCTATCACAGGCTGCCTGATATCTGTGAGCCTGTTGACTTCTTGCTTCAGATAGAGAAATCATCATGCTCGCATGCTCTCATCCTGATGGGGGATTTCAACCACCTGCATGTCTGCTGGGAAAGTGGTACAGCTGACTGCAAGCAATCCAGAAGACTCCTGGAGTGCACTGAGGACAACTTCCTGGTCCCAGTATTGGACAAACCAACCAGAGAGGCAGTGTTACTGGACCTGGTGCTCACCAGTGCAGATAAGCTTGTTAGAAAGATAGAGACTGGAGGCAGCCTCGGCTGTAGTGACCATGCCCTGGTTAAATCACTGATCTCAAGGAACATGGGCTTGGAAAAAAGGCAGAGTCAGAACTGACCCTTATCTTTAGAATAATGGACTTCCAGCTGTTAAAAGAATTGGTGGATGAGATTCCCTCAGAAACTGTGCTTAGAGACAGAGGACCTCATCAGCACTGGTAGCTTTTTGAGGCTACTCCATCCCCATATGTAAGAAATCAAGTTAGGCAAGCTGGAAACCAACATGGCTAAACAAGGATCTGCTCCTCAAACTGAGGAGTAAGAAAGAAATGCACAGCCAATGGAACTAGAGACAGATGATCTGGGAAGAGTACATAGATCTGGTTTGGATGGGTGTAGAGATGGGTTTAGGAATACTAAAGCACAGAAGAAAGAGGGTTTGGTAAGGAATGCCAAAGAGTTATCAGAAGGGGTTCTATAAGAAAGAAAAACCAAGGAGAAAAGAAAGACCAAGAAGAGTGTACCTCCCTGACAATCAAGAATGGACAGCTGGTGACAATGGATATGGAGAAGGGTGAGGAACTCCAGAAGTTCTTCACCACAGTGTTCAATGACAGTCTGGCTTCTCACATCTCTCAAGTTACTGAACCTCTAGGTTGGGGTTGGGAGAAGCAAAGTCTCTCCCTCTGTAAGCAAAAAGCAAGTTTGAGATCACTTGATGAAACTGAACAGGCACAAGTCAACACAGTTTGATGATCTGCAATCCAGGTTCCTGAGAGAACTGGCTGATGTAGTTGCCAAGGCACTCTCCATCCTACTTAAGAAGTCACAGAGGTCAGGTAAAGTCCCCAGTGACTAGAAAAAAGAAAACATCACTAATTTCTTGAAAGCAGAGAAAGAAACCTACAGGAAACCACAGACCACTGAGCCCCATCTCTGTACCTGGAAACATCATGAAGCAGATCCTCATGGAACCAATGTTAAGGCACGTAGAAGACAAGGAGATGATCTGAAACAGCCAGCACAGCCCATGAAATCTACTTAAGTCTCTGTAAAGCCTTTGACAAAGTTCCACACAATGTCCCTATCTTCAAATTAGAGAGAGAGAGAGATTTGAAGGGTGGACTATTTGGTGGATAAGGAACTGGCTGATGAAGGCAGCCATAGAGTTGTGATCAATGGCTGTGTGTTCAGGTGGAGGCTTGTGACAAGTCACGGCTCTGTCCTGAGACTGGGACTCTTTAAAATCTTTATCAATGAAACAGATGAAGAGATAGAGTACACCCTCAGCAGATTTGCAGATGACATGAAGATGAGTGGTGTAGCTGACACAACATGAAGATGGGATGCCATCTGGAGAGACCTAAACACACTTGTCAAGTGGGCCTGTGGGAATCTCATGAGGTGCAACAAGTCCAATTACAAGGTCCTGCACCTGGGTTGGGGCAATCCAAGATAAGAGTATGGACTGGGAAAATTGAGAGCAACCCTGTAAAGAAGGACTTTGGGATTCTTGTGAATGAAGATCTGGACATGAGCCAACACGCTAGGCCTAAAGCCCAGAAGGCCAATGACATCCTGGGCTGCATCTAAGGAGTAGTGACAGGAAGATCAAGGAAGCTCTACTCTCCCCACATGAGACCCTACCTCAGGTACTGCATCCAGTTATGGAGTTCTTAGCAAAAGAAATATGTGGATCTGTCAGAGCAGCTCCACAGGAGGGCTATGAATATGATCAGAGGGTTGGAGCACCTCTCCTGTGAAGACAGGCTGAGAGAGTTGTTTAGCCTGGAGAAAACTCTGGGGAGACATTATTGCAGCCTTTCAGAACTTAAAAAAGAGGAAATGTAACTTTTTACGTGGGGTGATAGGGTTATGACGAAGGGAAATGGTTTTAAACTGAAAGAAGGAAGTTTTAGATTAGATGTCAGGAAAAAACTCTTTACCCAGAGGACAGAGAGGTACTGGAATGGGCTGCCTAGAGAAGCTGTGGATGTCCACCCCTGGAAGTGTTCAAGGCCAGACTGAATGGGACCTGAGCAACTTGATCTGGGGGTTGGCAACCCAGGCCATTGAAGAAGACTTGCAAGTAGACGACCCTTAAGGTCCCTTCCAACCCAAGCCATTCTATGACTCCACACTTATTTATTATCTGAAGATGTGACCTGGAACTCTTTTTTTCCATTTGGCAGAGCAGATTAGTCACTATAACACCTTGAAGCACCTACAGTTCAGATAGGAGACAAGCTATCAGTGTGAATTTCCAGACTAAGGCCATTATTTGTTTGCATTTTATTAGTTGCATTTTTTCTTGAAAATGGAAAACCACAGTGCTGAAGTTAAGTCAAGAAAAGAGAAATGATTGAAAAAGAACAGTTTGGACTTACACAAAGGGAAAGCAATAAAATGCACATAGGTAGCAGTAACAGAAGCAGAGACACAGCAAAGCAACAGATGCAAGGCACTGTACTGAGGGCTGAGCATAACACCAATCACCTCCTATGCAGGGTGTGTGCACCAGGCATGGTCACAGGGATCCAGAGCCCTGTCAATTACACTGGAGTTCACAACACAAATGCAGCACTCCCTCCAGTGCTTGCCACAGCCTTATGAAAAATACATGGTCAGGCTGTCAAGTGGGGGGGATGGGACATGGCTGTCAATACTTGATGGACCGCTACTTGGGAATATAGGGAGCAAGCTCAGATATCTCCTCTCAGAAGAGGTTGAGGCTATTTCTTAGCATTCGTCTGCAAGTTTACAGTATGGACAGTAACCAAGAAATCACAAGAATATTCTGAAAACATGCTGACACACATCTGTCTGAAGCTATGTATAGTATATATAAGTATAAGGGGTCAGAAAAGAAAGACCAAGGAGAGTATACCTCCCTGACAATCAAGAATGGCTTCAGACAGATGTGTGTCAACATGTTTTCAGAATATTCTACCTCTTCCACATCAGGATTTTAAAAACAGATGCTTCAAGTGAACTGTCTCACAATACTGAAGTCTGCAACAAAGTTCCCTCCATGAGACTTGGTCCACAGTGCCAAAAATCCCTTAATTTCTTTCCTAGTCTGCAAATTCCAGCCTATATAATTTACTGTCTCAATGTCTCCCTCAAGCTTTGTTCAGATTCATCATTCTGTCTCTGTACCACTTTGCCAGTACATCCTCAAACACTTCCACATATAGCTCTGAAGTTACACAAAGCAATTCTTTGAGGGTAGTTACCCAGTGCTATCAGAAAGAATGTGAAAAGCTATAGTACAGAATACATCTCCAAGTATCATCAACTGGGCTGTGGGAATATAGAAACATAAATTATGCTCACACATGTACTTGAAATGTTAGTTGCATGTTTAGCAGTTCAGTCACTCCACTCCACTAGAAAACAGCACCCAAACATATCATGAATTAGAAGTCCATAATAAAATTAGATCTGTTCCTGTTTCCCCAATTTAATTTCCACATTCTGTGTTACACAATATAAAAATATTCTGCTATTATCACACTTCTAGTAAGTAGGGAAGTAATTAGAAAGTCTAGAGTACTCCACAGATAGATGGACTGGAAGACTTCAATATTTTTCATGGTCTGCAATTCACTGCCATTCCATACGTCTCAGTAACTGAGAAACAGCCGTCATCCCACATTTCTATTCAACACATCTTCATTCAGAATTCAGAATCTTCTGAGTTGGAAGGGACCCACAAGAATAGTTGAGTCCAACTCCTAAGTGAATAGTGCATACAGGGATCTAACCCACAACCTGGTGTACTTTTAACTAGGAAAAAATCTGCTACACCTATTTGGCATAGATAGAAGGAAAATCTTATAGCATAGTGATATGAACTTGAATAAACTTGTGATTTCAAAGTCTACTGAAAAACATATGTATTTCAGCAAAAATCTGGTATTTGAAGTCAGTACATTTGGGCTTTAGTATAAATTGCAAAAACTCACCTCTAGCAACTCATCTGCAATCTGTAACCTGCCATCTTTTCCAGCTGCTCCATTTGGATCAATTCCCACGATAAAGACACTCATCCTGGATCGGTCTTTGTTACCAGCAAGACTAAGTCCCAGACCTGTCTTCCCTTTTTCCAGCTCAATCATGTGTAACTCCCCTGGTAGATTTCCATAGCGCTGCACAATTTTTTCTAAATGTAAAAGTGTGGGTAGCAGAGGTTGGATTTACATTAGAAAGTTTCACAAGTCACCTAGAGAGTTAAGATGAGTGCTCAGTGTGCAGTATCTGACAGAAGAAGCCCAAAATGGATGATTAAATTTTCAGTGTAAACCACACCTTCTTTTAAACTAAGCCTTAGGTGACTTTCAATAATATTTCTAGTCTCTTGTTTTCCTTATGCCTTCAGAAAATATTATAACTTTTCTTAAAAAAAACCATACACGAAAGAAGTAATCTTCTCTCCAGTAACACTTTCAGGTAACAGATACTATCACACTGATCACTGCCAACAGTTACCTGGAGTACACTGAAATTCTTCAAGAAGTCCTACATTCAACTGGGACCATGGAGAAAAAAAAAAGATTGCAGTGCAATGAAGAAAAAGAAATGAGTTTTATATTTTACTATAAAAATGTAAAATCGGACCAAGCACAACTAAAATAGCAACCTTAGCATCCAAACCATGATGCACATGAGAAAGAAGCAGTTCAAACTGGATGCCCCCACACTTGTGTCTTTTATAGGGCAATTTTAATACTTAGCATTTCACATATTATCACATGAAAAACTTACTCCAACTGTAACCGAACTCATCCTCCTTCTCCACATCTTCTGCGACTCTGATAGAAGATGACTGTGCAACATCAGAGCTCATTCCTGAAAATGCTGAAGGAGGGGGCAGAGGCAAGCTACAAAGCGAAGTCTTTTCTGGCTCTGTATCAGACTGACCAAATGCCTATGGAGAATAAGAAAAATGAAGTGGCTAAGAAGATCAGGCTCTCTGTAGGGCAAACTAGTACACAAAAATGTCAAAATGGCAATGACTATAGATTCAAAGTTTCAACACCAAGCAGCTGAAATTCTAAATTAATAACAGAGCACAGAAAGGCAGAGAGATCAAAGACAGAAACAAACACCAGGCAAGGTAAGAAAAAACATCACTCCAAAATGTATCTGGAAGCAAACAACTCACAGTAAAAGCCCAATTCAGTAAAGTTTTATGTGCCACTTTATGTTTCAGAAAAAGCCTCTTATGAAGACTCAAGTGCTTCTGTTTTAATGCCAGATTTGTAAAAGATTTATAACCAATTTTACTTTTAAGAGTCATCACATATAATTTCCTCCCATCATATGCTTAGGAAGCCAAATATGAGGAAAGAGAGCAAAAAAAAAAACACCTGGGAACTTTCAAAAATATTTACAGGAAAAAAAGAAATTGGCATATTAACTGAAAGGACAGTTACAAAGCAAAATTAAACAGATGCCAACTGAAGAAATCCATAGTGACTGGACCTTTTCAGTCTCATTTACTAGTTTCCTACAAGCTGCACAGAGAAGATCAAATAAACAAGGATACAGGTTAAATCACAAGAGACAGATATTTTTGGTTTGATGGGTTCTATTCATATTTACACAAAATTAAGAGGTATAAACGCACGACTATTGCAATATAATAGTTAAATGCCCAAATCCACAGCCTTGAAAGCTTCCATTCAAGACAGTTTCCTTGAGGAATATGGACTCTGATAAGGAATTTCACTATGTGAAATTTGTATAATTTTGCCTTGCTTAAAGTAAACACATAAGCAAGAAACCTCTCTCTGAATATCATGATTCTGTAGCATATGTATGCCCAAGAGATCTTGATACCTGGCAGATCAGCTACTGAAGTAAACAAGAATTTTAAATGAAAACCAAGTTTTTACAGCACTCAAGGTTTCAGGTGTGTTGCCCTCGCTTCATAACCCTATTCTCATCATTTCAGTTCTCACTACCTTCCATCAGCAAGTTTGAACACAGTATCTCCGATGGTGCCTTTAGGTGCCAAAATCACTTAGGTAATAATTGCTTCATCAGAGGCAATAGTGAAATGAATAACAACATACTTGGAAAACTTTATCAGCTTTCAAATTGAAGGTGTTGAGAAACATCAGAAGTTACCAGTTTAGTCATTCTGAAATTTAAGAAAAGTCCCATGTCTAAACAAAAATCACTTATCTTCACTCTGTAACTCCAAAGATATAAAGATATTGCAAATACCCTACGTCAGTTTTCTCAATCTGCTTCTGCTTGAAGAAGATTTTTCTTTCATTTAGGAACTTCTTTGAGGAACTTAACTAAGACGTCACTAAATGTCGAAAGTGTGGGAAGTGACACCAAAGCAAATAATTTATCTAATACAATGTTTCCCTCCTAAGATGATACCTAACATTCCTAAACTGAAGCAACAAAATTCTAGCACATGCATTGTCACCTACCAGAATGAGAGAAGAGTAGAAACACTACCTAGTAACATTAAAACTTATTTTTCACAATCAAAAATTCATGTGGACACAAAAAGAAACATTGGTACCACACAAACCCCCACATCAAGGAGGGGAAAAAGGGAGAGAAGTTCTAGAAAAACTATTTTTTCAGAGGTCTTCCTTTAGTTTTACTAAAGCTAAATAATATCCTGGAAAAATGAGGAAATATGGTGGTGTGGTGGGTTGATCCTGTCTGGAGGCTAGGTGCCCACCAAAGCTGCTCTGTCACTTCCTTCTTCAGCTGGAAAAAATGTTTTTTCCAAAGGAGAAAAAATACGACAGAAGTCACCCCCATAGTCTCCCCAACTACCATTATCTTGCAACACAAATCCAGCACAAATCAAAACAGATCAGCAAACCTTAGTTTTTGTTTTAAAACCAAAATTAACACATTACTTTGGAGATAATGTTTGTAAGTGACACTGTCCAAGAACAGCAAAACTTAACTTAAAGTAAACATGACCACAAAAAGGAACAAAATATTGGTGTAAAGGATCTCTGGAAGATTTGCAAGGTGTGGATGTAGGGCTACATCCTGACAGATTAGCATTTATTAACTGCTGCCACCACAGAGTATGACCAACAAAAAAATGCATCTTTTTGTACCATCGTGAATGTGTAACAAAATAACAACGTGAACATTTTTGAGGTTTAAGGAAATGCTGAAATGAAAGTAAAAGCAAGGGTCCTTTGTAGGAGGGTGAAAACTATGCTACAATGCCATTTGGGGAGAGGGGAACATGTCCTGCCTGCAGAACTCAGCCTGACACATTTGAACAGCCAGAAGCAGAAGCCAGTCCCCACAGTTTACACACACATAAGACTTTTGCTCCCTGAATCGGGCAACACACGGAAACCTAAAAGGTTTTAACTCATGAAATACTTTCAGTGTGCCACACCACAGTATTTCATTTAAAATGCAAAGCATCCAACAGTTGCTGAACCCATTTAGCTACCAGGGTCACTCTGATCACAGCCAAGCAAATACTGAAAATGGCAGCAAATCTGGAACTTGAAAAAATGAAGGCACAAGCGGGAAAAGAAGCAGTATTCCAGAAGTTATCACAGGCCATGTACAAATGTACAGCACACATATAGTAGGACCGGCTGACAGAATTAAGACAAACCTTGAATGGTGTGGGAGCAAAAGGGTTAGTTGGGGAACAACGGAAGGTAACCCTAATTGGATTCGATACCTCCTACAGTAACAGAAAACAGCAATCCACACGTTATAGCATCTTTGGCAATACACAGTACTATTCACCAATAACTCATTTTAAATTACAGATTCCTTTTACTAACTGCAACAACTTTATTAACTTGACTTACAAATGGACAAAAGTATTTAAGGGCTTACTAAGGACCATGATTCATCAAAGTTTCTCACTACACATGAACCTGAGTTCAGAAAAGGAGAGAGATGACAAAAGGCCATTCTTATACCAATGCTAAGAAAGGAATTATGCATAAACTATAGGTTTTCTTTTAAAATGCATGCAATGTTTCTCAGAAATACTTTTGAAAATATGGAAAACACAGGTCATCATTTATGTTACATGTCTACTCCCTTTCCTCAGAACTGTAACAAACACAAAAACAGACTTCAAAACAGACATGCAATTATACACCACATATCATATTATAAGTATTTGTTGCACATTCAGTATTTTTGACAACATGGGAAAACAGACAAGGGCAAAATCACTTGCAAGATGTAAAACCAGCTAGAATTTATTTTATTAAATCAAAAATGCATGCATATTAGGATTAAAGTTTTTTTTATTAGAGGTTAACGCTGTTCCCATTGTAAATAACATGCAGTAAGTATGCACTAGCCACAAAAAAAAAAGAGTTGAACTTTTTTTTTATTTCCAAAGACTTCAACATCCTAATCATGGTGCATGAAAAGAATTTTCAAGAAGCAGAGGGAAAATATTTTCATGAAGCATCATAAAAAAAAAGCTGCAAGTATGGGTTTTTTTTAAACGCAAAAAAAAAAAAAAGAGAAATATCAAAGCTGGAAAGTCATAACCACAGAAAAACAAAAAGAAGCACATAGCAGCAGAACACCTTACACTGATGCGAGAGTTACACTTAGGTATTTTAAGATATACGTCAGGGACTGATCTTATAACTGAAAATCTATTCCTTTGCTAGCTCTGAATAGATCAGCTTTAGTGGTTATGATTAATGGAGCTGGCATTTTTTAACTTCTCCATAGCTTTTCTATGAATATGCACGTCTGTGTCTTTAACTTAAATACATAGAGTTCTCAAGCTCTTCAGCACAGCACACAACTCAAACTGGTATGAAAGAATTTAAACACAGAGAGACAGCAATGGGAAAGAAGCACACATAGGATGTTTGGTGAGTGAAAAGATAGTGTGTCATGATCCAACCTTAGCAGTGTTGAACTGAGAAGTATCAGCAAATGGGTTAGTGCTGCTGAAGACAGCTGGCCTACTGAAAACATTGTTCTGAAGAACTGGCAGGGAAGGGTTCTAAAAGGAAAGCATAATAGAAACTAAGCAAAAAGAAAGTTTTAAATGAACCCTTCTCAATAATGAACCAAAACATATTCATTTAGTAGTTTGGGCTAACCGAACAAGGCCCACATTCTGCATTTGCGACAGATATGTGAAACTGGGCAAAACTGTATTTGCCCTGTGTTTCTGATGCTCTGTCAGCAGAGAGGAAAAGCACCAATCCTCACACCTGTTCTAGACCACGAAGTATATCAAGTGCAGAATTACGCTGCATTTATGTACTGATATTTGAACAATTTTTTCCAGACATATGGGACACTCTTACACATTAATTAATTGAAAAAATAGTGGATTTCTGGGTTAGGATGAACACAAATATCTGTAATAATGCAGTAGGTTCAGTCTTATATTGAAAATCACAGATCGTCATAATTTGTTTTAACTTCTGTGGTAATACACTCACTGGCTTTTTTATAAAAGTGAGGGCTTAGTAGTATTAGGCCTCCCTAAGCAGGTTTCATATCTAACAATAACTTCCACAGAATATGTTGTATATGCATATATGCATGTGTAACTGCCTGAATTTATTGTTTCTTGAAACTAAATACTCTGGTCTTCCCCCAAAGCAAGGTACTTTCTAATTATCATTTAACAAAAAAAGAGTTTACACATTTTGACCAGATAAAGGACATAATTTGACCATTTATATTCCTTACTCAGTTTTTGTACTGTATTCTATTTTGAGATCAGAATCTGCTTAATAAGGAGGAAACAATTCTGATTTCAAATAGTATGTTGGAAATATACTGTATATAGTAATTTCTACACTGGGTGTATCCATCCAGCAATTACCTGTAAGTCTTAGAGCTATAAATTTAACATGGCTGGAAAACAGTATGGACAGGAATGTGAAAACCTTCCAGGATCATTTATACCAAGACGAATTTAATCAAAAGTTACAGTGGTGTTTAAAAAAAATTTTAAAGCATTTGTTTTGTTAAATGCTCCTGAAAATAGTAAACACATCCCTAAACATTTATCTTCAAATACCAAGCAAAAAAGTAATTCCATTTGGTAAGACAACAAATGTCTTGGCTCTACTGTATCGCCAGCAGTGACAAAGTAATGCCATGAGTGACTGAGGTTTCTTCACTGTCAAGTCATTCAGTCAACAGGCTGTTTCCCCAGGGTACAACATTTTCTGCATATGTGATTCCCATTTGATTTTGAATAGTATAAAGAAAGGTTTGTGAAAAGTAAATTGTTACTGTAGTCATCCTATTACACTTTAACAATTACATGTCATCTGCATAGAATTTTAAAATGTATCTTGTTGAAATTTTAGGCAATTAAAATGAGCATCACAAACACTTCATATATCAACAGTACAATCCTAGTAAACAGGAAACAAAAGTTCAGCTACAGTCATTCAAAATCTTGTCTTTTTTATTTTGCCATGATGGCGCAGCTCCTAAAATACTAGCCCTAATACTAATCCATGCAACAGCACTGTATTAGTATAGACTATTATGATAAAATATGGAGCATGTGAATTTGCCTGAACAGTTCAGTTTAGTATAACTGAAAAGTACATTTTTTGTGCAGTCTAGGACAAGAAGAGAAAATGCTAAATAAAGGGAGTTCTCTCTTTATTTTTTAAAATTCAAATCAAAGCCTAAAGTAACAAGATTTTTTCTTTCTGTTATTTTCTTTTTTCAACTAACTTCCATTCAGAATTTTATCAATGTGTCCAAGATGCTAAGTATCAGAAACTAGCTAGAATTTCATACAGCATAATGCTGTTATACTACTATGGGACCATAATCACAGTGATATATTGTTTCTTACTCAGAAATTCACAGAGGGGTATAGGTATGAAACACATACTCGATGGGTAACTCCTCACTATCAAAACTATCACTATCTTTTCACAGCCCACTTGCATTATTCAGGCTGTTCTGAAGTACACACAGGCTCTCTCTTAACTACTAAACCTTGCATGAAACAAAGAGGAAGAAATGGACTCATTAGCTACATGTCACTTAAAACTGACTGCCTGGTTAAATACACAGTAGTACCATAATAATCATGGCTTGTGTGTGCAGGCAGCTACGTGGGTGTCTGGAAATGAATGAAAGCAGGAAATTCCCTTATATTATTAAGTACAAATGCAAGTTTCAAAAGATGAAAATAATAAACATAATGCCATTTATGAAGATCACAACATAATGTACGGGTACAGGAAGAGAATTTGAAATGTTTCTGCTTACAGAGAAACAAGAGTTTGTTAGTACAGCCAAGAAATAACCAACAAGCTTAATTTGAAAATAGAGAATAAAGAATTACAATCAAAAACAGCAAAGGAGCATTCTCTAAATAAAAGTAATGATACAGTAATGGCATCATTTCCATCCCAAATGGGCCTAAATATTCAGTAGCAGCAATTCTTCTCACATCACAGCAAATACAAAAGCGTTACTTTAGTAGTTTGAGTGTCAATAATCAACATTCAACAGAGCTTTTTCATGCAACTTTACCTTAGATGACTGACGATAAAATGGGTTAGTAGTTTTCTGCCCACAGGGAGCAGAAGCTGAAGAAGGGCTATAAAGAGACTCTGGCTGGGGAACAAGAGTTATGAGACAACTAGTAAATACACATGCAGCTTACACAGACTCTACAATGAGGAAGTTTAGTTTCTAGTGATGCAAGCAACTTATATTAAAGCTTTGTAGCTTTTGTCTGCAATGTCCATGCAGCTTAGTGACGGAAAACTTCCGTGTACTTCTAGGTCCTTTCATTAATGTCCACAGAATTTTTTAACAGGTGCTGTATTTCTGCATGCGCTCCTCAGACACGCTGTCAATCTCTAACAGATGGTTTTAGTTAAGACTCCTACTCTGCCCCCCAACAAATTATCTTTCTTGAGGCTTTTCAAAATAGTTTGAGGACGGCGTGCTGGAGGGTATTTCCAAATCCAAATCGATTTCATTCTAAATGGAAATAATACTTAAATCAAATATTTGTTCCTAAAATAGTTGAGATGGCACTTTCAGGATTAAATATCCCATTCCCAAATACCACCATCTTGAACATTTGCTTCATCTCTTACTATGTATTACATCTCTTTTCACATTCTTTATGCTTACCCTTGGTCTGCTTATAATGCTCTGTACCATAAAGACTACAGGATTGCCTGCCTTCCGTATGGCTTCCACAGCTTGTTCGTGGCTGGCATCTCTGAGGTCAATTCCATCCACCTGTAATTGGAAGCCTCATCTTAACATTGCAAGAAGCTACAAAAGTCATGAGTCAGTTCTGAGTTTTGGTTAGGAAACTTTGACTAAAACCTAAGCCCAAACCTCTGTTTCTAGCGGGCCTTTCTACAGACTGGGCCTGAGGTCCCTCAAACACAGGTTTGATATTTCCAAGAGCCCTAATAGAGCATCATATAAATATTCTCTTACTCCTCTGTTTTAAAAACGTTTTCCAAAATTTTTAGTTCAGACTCTGTAAGTATTCCCACAAGCAATGTGGGAAATAGAAGAGATATGATAATCCAAAGAGAGTAGGAGTTTTTACCAAATACTGCTTACTGCAAATCCCACCTTAAGAAAAAACTATTACCCAGGACTTTATGAGATTTTAAAACTGAAACTTGTTGGGTGCTGGAGAGTCTTTAATGATGGGGTACTAAGCCAGTACAGTGTACTTTTTTTTTTTTTTTTTTTTTT
>VZRH01014903.1:111792-174454 GCA_013397555.1 Urocynchramus pylzowi | reverse complement strand
AATTTTTTTTTTTAATTTTTTTTTTTTTTCTTTCTTTTTTTTTTTCTTTTCCCTAAAGGAAGATAAGAATAATTTCAGCTACTAGACACTTTCTTCAGAAGTTAAATTTTTAGGTCAGAGCTGAAAAGCTTTCTATCTTCTGGAAGAATGCATGTACACAGGATAGCTTAGGACAAATTTGTGGCTGGTTGTGGGTTTTTTTCATGTCTGTATATGTATGGGTGTGTAAAACAATTTGTCCTGTTATCCAGGTAAGAACAATGTTAAAGTGAGGTTAGCATCAGTAAAGGATTGTCACAATGACCACAATTAAAGCTAAAAGCTAACACAGAAAGGTTATTTGTTAGTGGCAATTCTAGCACACAAACTTACATGATGAGGATTACCCCTACAACTTTTTAATTATCTAACTCTACCTTAAACTTAATCATCCTATGCAAATAAGAGAGCACAAAAACAATCTGAGAGAAATTCTAAACCTATGAGGAACTGAACAAGAACAACAATACCCTCCCATTTCCCATGTCAGAAAAACTGTATGCACTGCAGAGATGAAAGTTTACATATGCCACAACTTGAGAAACTTAAACTGTTCATTCAGAAAGAGTCACATTAACAACATTTTGTTTTCACTCGCCCATTCCAGTTTCTTCAAGCATCACTGTCAGAGACAATTGCACTCACAAAAATCCAGTTATTCAGGTGAAATGAATGTTTTTAACTTTGTGGCCTTCAAGCAAAATTCCACCTCCCAACTTCTTATACACTGCAAACTGTTCCATCCTGTTATAGAAAGTGCTACCCAGACTAAGGTATTATTTCAAAATCCTCAATATTGATCTTGTAGCAAACGGCAAACTGCAGTTTCAGTACCACCATATAAGTCAAGCCCAATCTGAGCCAGAATCACCAACTCCATCACTCTGCTTGCTGGGCTTCTTACTGACAGATAGTCAGCTAAGGACATCCAGCAGGGTTAAATGGAGGCAGTTCCTATTAGCCTGACACTGGAGATAGGGCAATGTCTGACATAGATAGTCATGTCAGGAAAGATCTATTCCCTTCAGTATGTTCATTCTGCAATATCTTTAAGTGACAAAGCAGAAATGGCTGCATGAGTACAGGACTAGCTAAGTAGAAGAGAAATGAAGATAAATCCCACCCTGTTATACCACTGGCTACATTATACTGAGGCATGGGCAAAATGTTCTTCATGTCTCAAGTATCAAACACAGATTTCTTCATGTCAGAAGAAAAAAAAATGTGCCTCTTGTGCATCCTGCACAAGATGCATAAGAAGTATGTGAATCAATTAAGATTTAAGATGGAAATAATCTTGGCATTCATTTGCATGTTTTGCACTGGCTGTTTCTGTTGCTACCCAGTGAAAAGGTGCAAGAGGTGAAAAATCTTTTAGTATCACCAAATTAAGTTTTTTCCTACACATTCTGGTTTTCAAATAGGCAAGTCAAACTGCTGACTTTGTATACCCCTACTCACACAGTCAGTCATGTTTCAATTTGAATATTCAACTTAACAGGCAGCTGTCTGCACACAAACATCAGCAGATGGTACTACAGTCTGTGTGGCTCAAGTGGTATCAGCTGTGGCAATTGCACAGCTGTCAGCCCACCACATCCATCTCAGTGACTCCTGAGATGCTGGGGGAATTGCAGCAAAAGGCATTCAGATGATACCTCTACAATCCGATCTCCAGTTTTCAGTGTTCCATTTTTGCCAGCTGGGCTGTCTTCCAGGATGTGTTTGATAAAAATCCCTCTCATCACTTCTCCATTGCTCAGGCGGCTTCCCATCCCTCGTCCTCCAACTATGCTGATGCCCAATGACTTGCTAGGCTCTCTCCAGAGTTCGACCCTAATGTGATTAAAAAATGACCAAACTAAATTAAAATCTGTTGTGATTATGATAAAAGATGCACACTGAAGACACCTGGATTTACACAATTATTTTTAAAAATTCTGAAATAACTCCTTGCAAAGTTCTGTCTTTTAGTGGAAGTTATCTACTAGATTGATCAGAAATTCTGTAATTGAGTCTAGTATTGGTCAGCTTGTTTTGAGTTCTAATAGAAACTTTGAATCTTTCTCTTCATCTTCTTTGACTTGATCCTTGCGAGTCAGCTTGGAATAAGTAGAGATAAATTACTATAACAATCAAGACACTGCTAGACTTCAGGGATTCAGCCCAACGGCAGTAAAAGTCAATCAATAATCACTCCTGCAACACACAACATACATAAGTGCAGCTTTACAAAATACGTTTCAGAATTTTTGAATCTCAGATGACATTTTATAATGTGCAACTAGATCTGCACTTACTTTCTGGGCTGGTTCCAGTTACTGAAAGCTGCATTTTGAAGTTCACTTTCTTCTCCCTCCCCCTCTTCACGTTCTGGAAGCTCGGGAAGTTCCCTGATGATAAACAGGAACATGCAATTAATTTCTAAAGAATCCACATAATCACTAGATTTTTCTGAAAAATTTCATATATTGAGTCACCCTGACAGTATCAGAATTTGTACACCGGATTCATGTAAAGAACTTCTTTTTCTGATGTCTTTTAGAATACATATGGTGTTCAGGGATTCCCTGTCCACTTCTTATCTGCAATGAAGTTTCTATCTACAACACAGAACAACAAAGTGCAATTTGGAACTACAACCAAATCAAAGCTAAAGGTAATTTATTGTTTCCAAAATGGAAGAAATTACAACAGCAACACTCAACTAAACTTACTGCTTTTGGCGATGAATTGCAAAAATCCAACTACTAATCACTTTGAAATTTTGGACAGTAACTGCAATGTATTTTTGAATCTGAAGGAAAAGAACAACACAATTCATTCTTTCCAGTTATGTTCTGGAAGGACCATCAATACCAAAGTCTTATGTTGGAAGCACTTCAGTATTTGTGGCAATCCATAAATCCAACTGCAAGGTATTTAAGAGAAATTTAGGATGAGAAAGAATTCAATCACCTTTTTGGACAGATCAAACAGACTTGTAAAAATGCTTAAAAAAATTGCTAGTCAAAGCAAAACCTGCATTTTTAACAGCTTTTCACTGTAGTGGCTGCTGGTCTGAAGAAAATCATCCATCTTTCATGTCTTCTAAAATAAAACTTATCTTCCAAAAATGTGCAAGGTGTATGGAAAGAGTTACCTTTAAGAGCTATTTGGGAGGAAGCTGTAAGCCTTTTGACTCACCTGACAATATGTGAAGGAAAAAGTTCAAGTGGCACTGTTCCCTCTGTCTGTTGTCCCAGACTGGCCCTGTACTCGTCTAAATTTTCTGCTGGCACATATGTAATACTGCAATAAAATGGGACATGATTAAACTAGCACAGGGAATGCCAGTCCTCCCATTAGTGGGTGTGAGGTATGGATATGAGGAAGCCACTCAAGACTACTTTGTTGACTTCAAAGCAACAGTGCTGGTATGCTGGGAATAAACACTCACACAAATCCTTTGCAACTTTGCAAAAAGTACACAACTATAGTCAAATTAGGTAGCTGAACAGCACATAATTTTTTGTAATTAAAGTAAATGGTGCTTGAACAGTGACAGGAATGTAACAAGAGACAATCCAGCTTCATTCAAGATATAGATTCCTCAAGCAAAGACAAACATTGAAGGATCAGTGAAGTTTGAGGCACCATTACCACCCTTAATGACTGCTGAAAATGTTTTTGAAAGTTGGCCTGTAGGAGGTTTTGTGCTTTTCTGTGTGGTTTTGTATTTATTTTAGATTCTATGCTTTTAGTGATGAATACCTCATGGGTTTGGACATAAAAATGTGTTACAGCACACCACCTATGCCACAGGGACCAATCCCCTGCTCAACTCCTTCCTCCAGGCCTTCATGCGCTTCCAACCAGTTTAGGACAGTCAGACAGTCGTGCTTCATCAGACAAATGATGTGCAGACTCCACTTGATATCTGAATACCAGAAACAGTCCAATAGACTGGGGAGAGTGAAACAAAGAGGGAAAAAACTATTAAGCCCTAAAGAATATTTATTGAAAAGCTTCCATCTGGGAGGCAAAAGGTATCCTCCATGATATAAGCAGGGCTACTTAGATAGCCCTCCTTTAATGATGCTTTCTGTTCTTAAAAATCTACAGCTTAGCTATCAAGACTCAAGACTCAAGTATACCAAGAAGTAAGGCTGATGGAAAAAAGGCAGAAAAAAAGTCTGTCTTGCCATAGATCACATTGTACAAAGAAAAAAATAACATATTTCCCCATGGAAGAGACAGGACAAAATCAAAAATAAAAGGCCTTGGCCACTTCACAAGGACATGTAAGCTGCTGGGAAGAGATTTTTTCAAGTCTGAGGCTTTCACATGGAGCCATCTCCTGTACATCATTCCTGACTGATGTCCTCTTTGTCACACCCTGATTGCCACTGATTCCCCCTTCTCAGTAGTTTTCTGCTGAATACATCAAGCATCAGAACAAACACAAATCAAGTTTTATATGACTAATGCTAAAGTTTTATATGACTAATCTAAAACACTCCACCAAAAATTATTATAAGAGCCACCTTAATTTGTCCATCTGTGTGTGTGTCCAAACACATTCCCTACCTCCTCTCACATCTACCATATCTAGAAAAGTGAAAAAAGGGTCAGTATGAAGGTGTCTAGAGTGCTGAACAGAAGGAACTTCCTAGTTCTTTTAATGGAAATTTCTAAAACCGTATTATCTAAATTCATATATATCTCCCTGTTCTGCATTGGCCCTTTTTCAAACACTTAATGTTACTCCACTTGACACAACATATTTTCCTTTTGGAGTGCTGAGAAGTTAACATACACTTGGAAACAAGCTCTCAGCACTACATCACTAACCCTTACCTGCCTTACCTGAGGGCATTCTAGCACTGTGAAATGCTAAAGACATGAGCAGCTATTCTGTGAAGACCAGCAGTAAAACAGCAAAAAGCAAGAGGGAAAAGAATTTTGGAGAATAATGACTACTATTTCTCAGCCATCACCAACTCCAAGTGTGTTGAGCTACAGTGAAGTACTAGTATCATGCTCACAAAACTTATGGGTCAAATGCTGATGCAGCAGCTTCACCCAACAGGCCCACAAGAATACCTTGCCTCTACAAAAACTCTAAGACCTGTAAGCTACATTTCAATGTAAGAAAATGTAACATTTGTTCAGTTATATTCACCACTTATAAAAATAAGTAGGAAATAATGTAGTTTTCTCTTGACAGAAAGATACAGTAAAAAAGTCAGAACTGGCTAGAAGGCCTGGACAATCTCCTTTATGGTGAACTGAAGCTGTAAGCTCTAAGTATGGAAGTGAGAATAGCACAGTCCCACAAAGGAAACAGGTTATCCCAGATTCAGCCTGAATATATACAGCAGAGTGTGACCTCTGATAGTACAGTGTCCAGTATATATAAACTCTTCTCTAGTCTTTTTCTGCAAGGAGTACAAGGCAAATAATTATGCAGAGTGCCAAGGTCCAATGACAGCAGTAGTCATGCATGCAAACATGACATCAATCAGCTGATCCCAAGGGGGAGGCAAAGCATATTCTGGGATACCCTGTTGTGTTTTGTTATATGGTTAAATAACTGACATTATGCTGAATCATTAAAAAAGTATGACTCAAAGGATGCTACTTAGAAACGTCTCCAAAAAGCTCCCTTAGCTTCCCTTTCTGTGTACAGCACTGGAATTATAAAGAAAAGAGGTTTGTTTTACCATTTTTCAAAAATGCATCTAAAATTGAACAACTGAGTTACCTAATTGATTTCCACAGAAGGAATAAAATTTACATAATCTCACTGGGAGCTGTTACATTTTAGTTCTTTGGAAAAAATACAGTAATTGTATTCGAGTGCTTAACTACAGTTCTAATAGCCTAGTATAAAGTACTCAAATGAACATTCAGTATGTTTTTAACTGCTCATTCTTGTCTACATGTTCATTCTTAACTAGGTTTCTGTAATGCTTCCGTTGTTTCACAAACATAAACCAGAACACTTGCATTTTGCAAAAAAAAAAAAAAAAACATACAAAAGAAAAAGAAATTACATGGATCAAATACATGAAAAATTATATTCTGCATGGAGTTCACCTTTGTATCTCGCTTGTGATTTCTCAAGTCCAATTAACTGCAAAGGTTTCCCTAACTGCTCTTATTACCTGCATTACTGATGTGACTGTCCTTCTATTCTCTCTGTTCTGAATGTTTATTGAAATGAAAGAATATTTTCCCTGCTTACTGCTCATGGGCAGACACCTCACAGTTATCAAATCCATCACTTGCTGGATTGCTGCTGGAGCTCACTTTGAGGTCAAAGTGAGGTCTGACGACATTCAGCATCATCCTGAACAGCTCAGCTTGTGGCTGGGATGATGAGGGGCACAGAGCAAGTGTTTTTGGCTCTGTTGGCCAACTCTGTTGACTTTGTGCTGTAAAGCGGAAATAAAACCCCACCAAGGCACCAGCTCATCTGCAAAACAGACTGGTAATTGTCTTAATACAGCTACAGGGAAGACAGTAAGAGAAACAAGGGCCAGAAAACAGACATGAAGGCAGAGAAAACAAAATAAATAAATGTACGCTCCACTTCTGTGTCATATTTCTTTGCTGTAAGAGAAATTAAAGTTCAACAATTTCAAAGGAAAGTATATGCATGGTTTAACCGTCTTCCTCTCTTTTGAGCTTGAAAGAAAAGTGTTCTGGTTTTCTTTCTTAAGAGCTATCACCTTAAGAGCTCTTAAGAGTTATCACCTTAAATATGCTAGTGCATATTTCTCCTACCCCCAGAAATATGCACTAGCAACTAAAGCAGTGACAATGGAAACACCAATGGTTTTACATATGAAAGTGTATTGTAAACACAACACTGCATGCAGTACAGAGGAACATTTATCACATGCTTGACTGAACAGCCACACAAAACCTTGAAACACCAACAAAAAAATTACAAAGTATGGAAAATGCTTAGGACAAAATACTGTACTTAACATTTAAGGTTCAATTTGAACATTTGCATATAGGAAGGAAGTAAAATGTAAGTGCCACAGAAAATATGACACTGAGATTAATCCAGATATCAGTACATTGTACTCATGCCAATTCTAGAAGTGAACCTTGTACACATACACACAACATGCACACGTGCTCTGAGCACATCTTGGGTGGCTGTCATAGATGAAATTTAAAAATATTAGCAATATTTCTTTTAGAATACAGGTATTTTCATTCCAGACTCAAAATCTCCAATCTTCAAGTTTAAAGCCACATATAAATATATAATACAATTATACAAACAGTTGTATCTTTCTTAATTAAAAATATATATACACATCCACATGTGCAGCCACATGTGCATGCATGCACAAATATACATGAGAAGAAAGAGAATATGTACCTATATCTGGATATATCCCTGACATTACTACTGATGTCATAAAAGCATGGAATGATTTTACAGACAAGTTGCAACACAGAGCCATAATGAGTTTCTGAATTGCCAATACTCACACATAACACAGGGCCTGATCATCAGCAGGTGCTGGAGAAGATCTAGAACGTGAAGCATACGATGCAGCATCTTTTTACAATGGTGTTGATTAATATCAATGTCTCATGCTGAATGCAAGAGGCATACTTATGTATGTAGAAGTGTGAGCTGGTTTTTTTTTTTCCTTTCATTTTTTTTGTCCCGTTCCACCTCCACTTCATCTACATCTAACCCAGAAAACATCTGCTCTTTATTATTGTCTATAGCAGTGATTATTAAGAGGCATGGAAAATGGAATTGCAATCTCTCTCATTTCTTGATCGGGAATTCATCCCCCCCATTCAGTCAGGTGAATTCTAATTCAATTTTATAATTATCTGACAGATGTTACAAGCAGCTGCTGCTGAGCACAAAACTGGCTTTATTATGGAAATGTAAGAGCTTCTGGCAAGGTAGAGTGAGAAGTGAAACAGAATGCATTCAGTAAGGCCACACATCTGGTTTCCTACACACAGAGGGGAAAAAATTAAATATGCAACTTTGAAACTCAGGCTGCTTGTTCTTGAACTATTCAAAATCAAATATCCTTTAACAGAATTAAAGAATGCCTTTACATGGCAGGTAAGAACGGCTTTGTGTTTTCTCTGCAAATCCTATTCGCTACAATTTGAAATACAGCTTTGGAAGCAAAATACTTCTGCTTAATCACTTTTTTGGGGCACCCTGCTACCCAAAAAAAGCTCAATCTAAAAGTTAAGGGGTAAATTTTGCAGTAAGGGCTAAGAGGAATGATATCTGATGGTCATGTCTGAGTGCTAGTATACCCTTGTTTTCCAAGGAAGACACCAAGGAGATTCAACTTAAATCTCTGAAATGATGGCCCTTAAATCAAAAATGCTGCAAGGTGATGCACCACATTAGCTGTGAATTGACAAATATGGGAGGAGAACAGGGGAAGGGTGTGTACCCTTCTCAGCAAACATAAAGAACTATCTTAATATGAAGCTCCTCATCTCCAAATTTCTGATTTGGGGTGTTATCCACATGTTTGTACCATAATATTTTTCTGGGATCCTGTACTGCTCCTTCAGGTTAAAAATTAAACAAAAGTTTGATTATGCTGAACAGTGCTACAGCAAAACTATGCAGTCACAAAAATACTGTCATTTTTCTTGCAAGACTCCTTTAGAAGCTACCAACAGATTTAGTCTTTCTGTTTCTAAAGTGGAGAAACTGGCTTCACTTTAAAACTTGTCATAAGAATGTAACAAAGAACATAAATACAAAACAAAAGACAAAAATCTTGAGTAAGAATATGAATAGAAATTGCCCCTTTTCTGCAATATCTTTCAGAAATGGGATGCATTTTTCTCTGGAAAATCTGAATATCCACACCTAAGGCAAGATTTTAGTATTTCCAATATAACTGTACAAGAATAAGACTACAAACCAGAACTTGTAGTCACACAGCATAAAACAGAGCAGTTATAAAAGCATAAGCACAAATAGTGAACACACATGTATTTGATTATGAACTACAGCACTAAAAAAAGACTCCTCATAGAAGAATAGTGCTGCAGCATTTGTGTCTCTAAGCAGATACACACACACACGTGCATGTGCACATACAACTTCAATCATGATAGTTGGGAGTTGTAGTTTGGAACCCTACAGTAACAATCAACATCACACTTTATCAACACTGACTGGCTTATATTCCTGAGAGCATGAACAATAATGTACTTCATTATATGAGGATAGCCCTCTATTTAAACAGGCTTACATTAAATCATAACCTTAAATGCATGACAGCTATGGGGCAGGCAAATAAACCTAGTAGCCACAGTGAAGGTACTTTGCCCACCTGCTCCCACAACACTTGGTCTCTACCAATACTTCTGGGCAAGTATGGAATGCCCTGCTGTCCATTCTGAACTCAGTTCTAACCTCAGTTACACCTGCAACCACACTGGGAATGGACTGATTCTTTCAAGGCCACCCTCACCAATAAGTAGAGGCTTCTGTCACCAGCAACTCCCCTAATCCATTTTCATATCTGACCCAATCAATGTTACCACAGGCTAAACAGAGAAAACAGTCACTAAGTTTTGAAGCTGTAAACCCAGCATTGGTGTGCCTACAGTTCCACCCACATCTTCAGGAACAGCCTCATTTCCAGACGGTTCTTTTGGGCAAAGTTAATTCCACAACCACAGCAACTAGAAAGAATGGTACTTTAAGGCAGTTAAAATTTTGTAAATTTTGTGAACTTGAGAAGAAGAAACTTTCTCCTTTAGTGGGCTTCTCAAAACTTGCATTAATTATTGGAAATTTGAAACTATTACTACCAAGAGCAGACAGTTATGCACAAGAGCAACAGCTCACTCACATGTACTAATAAAAAACTGGAAGTGACTACAAAAAACAGTGTTTCTACTGTTTGTCATAGACATACTGATATGTTTTAAGCATTAATTTTCTGCATTAACATCTTATTTCATACTTTCTGTCTGGCAACCAAAACCAAAACCCATTAAAAAATCTAAATTAAATACTTTTGCAATGGCCAGGACAGTCCACCTTCAAGAACCACAAACATCTTGAGAAAATTGCAAGTTTCCTTAGAAGAGTCATACTATGAATGCTAAATTCTTTCTAATCCTATTCTGTCAATAAAACTAGGCAGGATAGTAAAAATGATGATACTCATGACAGTGATTTCTAAAAATATCTGAAGCCTCTCACACAAGTGATCTCATCTTTGAAATCCATGGAAATGTAATCTGAAAGTGAATTATCCATCTGACGCTGCAACTTAAAGGTAAAGTGATGTGTAATACCAAAATTTTGATTTAAAATACTTGAATTAATTAAAATAAATTTTGATTATCAGCTTTTTCCTACCGTAATTCATCATCTAGTTTTACCTACTTTATGTCTGGTCCAATGAGTGAATGTCGTCTCAGCATAGCCCGGGCTTGTGCATTGGTTAAGTTAGTGGTTGACTCTTCATTAATGGACAGGATGCAGTCCCCCACACCAATCCGTCCATCGCGACTTATTGAGCCTCCGTGGATGACACTGCGAACTATCATCCCCAAACCATCTTTATTGGAGCTTACTGTCATCCCTATAGCACAAACACATGAAACAGTTAATGTCTTTGAGCCACAGATCTGGGTGCCAAGATAAAGAAATAGGGCACAGGGAAAGGAAAAGTCAGTCAGCCAACCTGCCAATACAACCAAGCCTGTAAATGTTGCTCTTACTCTCCTCCTTTGAGGCAACAATTACAAATCACAATCACAGTAACTTTACCTTGTTGTCAGTTCACATACTCAGTTCAATACAAGAAAAATTAAAACAGTGGAAATTTAAGCAAAAAATAAGAATAATAATGAAATTGCTTGAAAACTATTTAAAATCACCACTCTTCTAATGGTTCACTGAGTTTATACACATTTCACTTTTGTTTATGACAACTGTCTTTGGAAAGAAGGTGAAATGATTAAACAGGTAATAATTAGGCTGAAAACAAATACACACTTATTTTCAACAGAAAGCATGAATCAGATCCCACTGAGATGCTGGTTGCCTTTCCTCTCTTCTTTAAGGTGAGCCATAGCTTAGGCCCAGAAGAGCATTCTGACTTCTGTGAAAGTCTATATATTGCTAATGGATACAGCCTAATATTTTACTTAAAACAGTATCCTACCTGTGGCAAGGAAGGATACTTCTTCTCAATATTTATACCCTTTAACTCCACTTTCTTTTCAGTAATGGGAAATAAGACAGATATCTTCTTGGCCCGTCCTCTCCCAGGGGGAACCTATAGGGACTGACTTATAATGGCCTTCATGTGTCATTGTGACTCTTCTTACACACATGAGTTGCCACTGTTATCTTCAGGGCAGTTGGTGTTCACGAAATAGACCCTAATAACAGTTTCAGGAAAAACTTAGTTCTTCACTAAGGCAGTGGGAAAGGCAGGGCTGGAATCCTTGAAGTCCACTCCAAGATAGTGGACTTTCACTATCTTAATACTGCTTAATAAAAAACTTTTTTATTTTTTCGAAATGTGGTTTGAAATTCTGAACCTAACCTTGCTGTTTTGGTTAAGATAGTAACAGATATTACTGAGGGTAGTGTAACCTCACTAGAGGTAGAGCTTAGGAAAACATCCCATATACAACAGACCTCCTTTCCCTTTTTCTATGCTGACATCATTACAGATCTGAAAGCCTGATGTCACACTTTGGACACATACCATTTCAGATTAAAAATGCAAATGCCACAATAAAGTTGATGAACTTTTTGCAGGACAATGGCATTTCAGCTCTTCTGCATTTGGGTGCTTCTCATCTTTTAAAAAATTACAGTCAAAATGTTAGAGCTCCAGCAGTGGCTGGCATTAAAGAGCTGCTGCAAACTATGGATGACACCATTTGAAAGGAAAAAAGAAGTGCCAGTTCTTAACTCTCAATTATTTAATCAATGCAGCCACAGCTTTCAACATCATTCACAGTTCTTGACTCAGCTGCTTTTTTAAAAATGAAGGGTAAAAGCAGTGCAGCCATGTGTGTAAATTGGTCACTGTGCTGAGGCTGCTTCCCAGGCCAGAGCACACTCAGACTGGAAGAAAAATGTTACAATCAAAAGCCAGAAGAAAGCAATATTCACATTCATATTTTGGACATATCAAGACCAGTCTTATTTTTTATGCATAAAATGTCTGCCAATATGGACCCTGCTGAAGTTTGTATTTTCATGCCATATTATGCTTGAGATGAAATTTGTTTTGATGTTCACTGTGCTTAAAATATTCATCCATAAATGAAAACCTGCTCCACTGAATGAAGAGTTTATTGCAAAGAAAACTTTTTTTTACAAAATCCAGATGCTTTGAAATGCATTGTGACCTGCACTTTATACAGCCGGGCAATGAGGACAGTAAAGGTAATAGTTAATCTCATACCAGTGAAAGATAAACCTTACACCCATATCAGCCTTTTCTACATATTTCTATTTTTCAGATCCTTATTTTAAGCCAGATCTATTTTGAAGGATGGCTGTTTCATTAAGGGGGTACATGAGCATCAAGGTGGCAGACTGAGCATCCAGACACCAGAAAGCAGTTTATTCCAGGTCAAGATGCCCACTGAAATACAGCATCACAGCTGTAAATACAGCATCACCCACCTCTGCACAGCAAAGAAGTCCTCACTTGGGACTGTTTATAAACATCCAGTTCTGTGGACAGCCCATTTTAAAGCATTTGCAGAGTTACTGCTAATAGCCAGCACCCACACAAAGTCCTGCCCTACCAATCTCAGAGAGTCTTCAAGATAATGCAGTTGGCTGGAAGAAACAGTACCAGGAACCTAAATCAAACCAAACAAACATAAAAGCCACAAACAGGAGGCACACATAACTGCCTTTCAACACAAAGCCTTCCTGGCATGGGTTCTGAGAGGGTTCTACTCTTGTTCTCCCCCTCACACTGCCCAGGGCCACACCTGAGAGCAGGACAGGACAATGAAAGACATTATCATCTGTTGTGTCTGTTCACTCCAAAATATGTTTCTAGTCAGTATGCTAAGGAAGTTGCAGATTGCAGATCTAAAAACTTTGAACTTCACTACAAAATGATAATATTATTAAGCCAAAAATACTACCTATTAAATTTATCAATGACATGATTTTTAGAAACATTGAGGCACTCTGGATTCAAACTTGAGGCAAGGAAGCAAGCAGCTTGTTTAGTCCCATTTGACCATCCTCAGGAAGCAAGACCATTTTGTGTTTATGAATATCTGCAAGTCTCATCTGCAGCTCTTTGACCACAGTGTTCTTCTACAGCATTCCTTGGCTATATCTTGGCTTTCCACTATATTAGTACATTGAAAAACAATGCATTAAAATTGTTCTGTTAACACTTAGAAAGACTAAACTCCTTTATGGGAAAACAAATTCTCAGTGAGACTGCACATTTCACTTTTGTGTTCACAATGACAGCAAATGAATCCAGTGGCATCACTGTCAAACAGGGAAAGAGCAGCAAAGAATGAATGTCCTGCTCCCAATAAATATAATATATTCCTTTTTTACTCATAAAACAGGGAACATACAAGGGAAACAAACAGCCATATTCCTGAAGAGTTTACTAAAAAAGTTCGCTAACTTACCTAGGCTTGAATTGCCTTTTGCAATAGTGATAGTCTTCTCATACATGTTTTTGACTGAATTTTGGGATGTGGAATTTCCCTCCAAAGATACTGGGCATCTCTTTTCCATTAAAAGGAATTGATCCTAACATAAGGGAAAATAACACCAGCTCAGATTACCAGACAAAAATTATTGGTCATACTGATCTCAACTACTTTTGCCTTACACAAAAGCCATGCACATAGTTAAGTCAGATTCCTTATAACAGAGAGAAAAGTCAGTTCATCAAAGATCAAACTAACATCATGATTTCTGTTTTCATTCAGGTAATATACCAAAAATATACTTTTTTATCACAAAGCACACTTTTAATTTAGGGTTATCAAAATTAGTAGAATGAATTCAAGGGCTTCAGATTCATTCACAACAGATGTCTGACAATTCGCCAGTACTAAAGTAATAAATCTTGTAAGACATTGCAGCTCTTTTAAGCATTTCTTAATAAATCACTGAACAGAATAAATAAGAAACACATGTCACAAGTGACTGTCACATAAAGGAAAATTATGTTTGCACACTGCACTATCACAGATCACTTTCTGAGCTGAACTGCACAGGCTTACAAGAACACCATGATGCAAGACATACACACCACACCCCACCTTGGCTTCCTGGGCCCAATTATAGCTGTGCACCTCCCTCCTGCACTCATGCTCCTGTGAAGGTTAACAAGGGCTAAGAAAACTCCCCTGTTCTACCCGGCAGGTGCCCAGCAGTGTCTAATGATGAGAGGCCTGAGAAGACTTGTTTATACCCCTGTACCACCAGCCTCTGAGAAAATACTGTCTTGATGACAGTAAAATAAATTATGTCTTGCTTTGGAAAGGTCTATATTCCAACATTTTAATGTGAGCTAACATATCCAAAGGACATTAATAATCAAAGAAATATACACAGCTATTGGCTTGTGACAATGCCTGCAGGAAATTATTTGGTCTAAATACAGGCTTTCTGTACATTTTTAAATTATTATTAAAAAAAAAAGGCAATTAACTTTACTTTTTCATTGGGATCAAGCTGTGTGGTAGTAGCAAGGCTTGTATTTAGCACAATTTCTGATGCTCTCTGAGATCCAGTCCATGTTGCTGTATTTTCATTTTCATTTTGGTTGGCATCTGAAACCTCCAGTGGCAGAAGATCTATTTTAGTAAAATCAGTTGCAGATTCCAGGCTACTGTCCACTACAGACTTTTCATCTCTCAGTCTCTGATTCAGATTCATGTTGTACAGATTCTTCTCAGACACATGGAAATCAGCTGCAGCATTTGGGCATTCCTCTTCAACAGACTGTTCAACACAGGAGACAATGAACAATCATCATTCATTTGTAGAATAATTCAAAACCACATTTCATGCTAAAAACCTTAAACAAAAACTAATCTCATAGAATTTAAACATACTGCTGTGAGATCAGCAAGATCAATCTCATCTGCAGTTCCCTACAGGTATTCATTCTACTATAAAGTGAACTTGATTTCTTAGACCAGTTCTTCTGCTTTGTAACACCAGAAATCAGTAAAATAGGTTACTAACTCTAATTTAAATAACTCCAGTAACTTTTTAAAATTCAAGCATACAGTTGTTTTTCTCAGGTGAAAGAACTTTGAAAGACCATCATCTTTACTTTCAGCACACTTAGGAAGCAAAGAGGAATTTCAAGCAGCTCAGACAATAAGAATGCAATGTTATCCATTTAACTGAGCAGAAACATATTAAGACTTCTCTTCATCAGAAAGAGTGACAAGTAAAAAACTTGGTCAAACCTCAGCAAAAGGTGAATATGGGGGATTTGAAATGTGACAACAACAAAATACAATAGTGCAATTACAGAAGCTTACTAGTTAATAATTATTGCAAATCTACCAATTATGGCTGCAGTACTAGGACTAAGTTCCCTACCTATTTGTTTAGACTTCCAATATTCTGAGGCCCTGCCTTTGAAATGTTTCATAGTATTTCAATAATCACAATATTCTGGGGGAAAAAAAAAAAAAAACAACCTTGAAATATTCTCTAGCTGACCTTTTATAGTAAATTATTTTAAAAAACAGGTAGGCCATTAGATTTTAAAAAGATATATCAAGGACTCAGACGCTAGACTTAGAGGCTCTGTATAAGTATTAGAGATTTTTTCTGAAATGCAGCAAAAGAGCTCAAAATCAACTACCTCTATCTGCCCTAGTTGTTATCCACTGGTCCTATTAATTGTTCTATTACTTCTCCAAAAAGCTGGGGAGACATGCTTATCAGGATTTGGGGATATTTTGCAATATTTTGTCTTAAGAGCCCTAGAATTCATTTTTGTCAACTTTCATGAAGTGCATACATGCTTGTTCTGTCCCCAGACAAGAATCAAAAAAGGCTTACCAGCAAATAAGTGGTTTAAGTAATAGCTGAGAAGATAATTGAGCAGAGCCTAAATACAACTAATCTGCATGATATAATCAATGACATAATTTCCTACCTTTTTGAGAACAGAATACAATACTATAATCTATTTCAATTATTTTATAAGGTTTCAAATACAGCTGGGACATCTACTTTTGAGCCTGTTTCGTATCCATTTCCAAATCAGTGAAAACAGCCAACAAATCAACATTTATTTCGTACGCCATACAAATTAAGAGTTGCATCATATACTAATTTTTATTTTTGTTTCACTTAAAGAAAAGCCAATGATGCAATTTTTTAGGACAAACATAATTCCAGGAATTCATAACTATAGTAACATGTAGCCCCACTAGAGCATCTGCATTATTTTAGGTATGTTTTTCAACACCTATTTTACATGTGACACCATAGTGACACTCAGAACCTGCCAGCTGCCCTGCAGCCAGAAATAACTGAAATATCTTTTCCTCACAGAATAAAATAGTGCTGTTTTAATTTTTATTGCATTTCACTTGCTTCAAAAGTCTTCATTAATGAACAGATTTTCCCACTATGTTTGTTTTTTAATCATAAATAGGTTACTTGATGAGAACTTAATACTCATTTCATACTAGCGTACAGAGATGAACACTGAAAAGTCAGGACCAAGGTATTTTAAAAGAATATGTAAACCAAAGCTACCTTTAAGTCAATGGTGAAAATAACTAAAGACTTTCTAGAGACTCAGTGTGATATATAATGTAAATCCAGTCTCTATCTCACAAAACGCTCCCAAGCATGTAAAATGCATAATCCATTTAAATAACAATTACAGAGTTAAACAATGCAAGCTGTCCCACTGGCACAGCAGAGATGTGCTCTTCTGTGGATTAAGAGAAACCATTAGAAGATGAATCTTGCTTTCTAACCAGCGCCTCATAAGGGCTAAACACATTCCAGAAAGGTTAACAGGAGTTACTGCAGCTCAGGTGGCAGAAAAAGCAGCAGCTACTCCATTCAAGACCACAGACTGCAAACCCAGTGGTTTTCAATGAAGACTGCTAGGAGAATGGAATTGGAATGCTCTAGGTTAGTGATATTAAAATCTAAAGATTTAAAAGAAAAAAATAACATGAAAAACCATGGAAAGAAAGATAACACAATCAGGTCATTATGAGTATGTGACCAAGAACCAAAAAGGCTATTGATCTCCTTAATACTCTTAAACAAATCTTCATTTATTGCTTTACATAAAAATTATTAGCAGAGTTTTGACATACATGGATTTACTTTTCATTACAGCATCATTATGAAAATTTAATTCAAAACCACTGAAATGTATTAATTATGAAGTATAAAAGCAAAAATCAGGATGAAAATTTACTCTAGCTTTTCATACTAAAATATAGAGCAACAGAGTAATTTTGTGTTACCACTCTTTACTATGCTTTGAATGACAATTATACATTTCTAGCAGACTGCCCACCACACCTTTAACACTACAAACATCTCAGCATATTCTGGCTAAATCATGCTTTATCTAGCAAAAATCCAAGCTTTGTGCCTTCTATCTGCCTCTCTCTTCAACAAAGACATCTGCAAGACATCAGCACTACTCTAAATAAAATTTTAACCTGGTAGCAAAGAGAGCATTTTGAACCAGGATGACACAAAACATTTCTATCTGATAATACAGCCTGCTCACACTCAAAATCAAAGTTTGCCATCAATAAAACCATCCTTGATTTTACCTTGGGAGTTGATAATGGAAGAGAGAAGCTGTCGTTCACCTCACTGCTACAGGCACTGTCATGCAGAGCTGTCACTGAGTCCTGGAAGACGTCTCTCTCTAGAGAATACTGTGATTCAAAGGTGGACTCATCCGCTAGATCTGCCTCACCAGAGTCCACCTAACAACAAAAGCAATTCAATCAGCCAGGCTGCTGCCATCACACCACATAAGCCCCAAACGCATGCACACCAGCCACTACGTACTGATACTTGTCTTCTTTTTCATTCCATGTTTTAGATTGAAATTACATTTGCACAGCGGAGTAGGAAAATTTTCTGCTTGCAGTAAAAAATCTGTGTTACTACTTCTTCAAAGGTTGCAAAGAATATCTGAAGTAAAGCAAGAGTCTGAACCAGAGTAAGTTGGGGGGCTGAGGCACGCTCATGCCTATTAATAGAAGTACAAAGCATTGGGACAATTCTGCTGTACTTCTTGGTGTCTATATTTTGATTTCTTTAGGGCTTCTTTTTTCTTTTATTTTTTTCAATAAAAATTAGCATGGAAAAAATATTGAGCTTCACTTGGTGCCACATGTCAGGAATTCTCTCTTGACTCAACTTCTTAGGATCAGTTATTTTTATACTCTTTAAAAAACAATCTGAAAACTACAGTGCTTTACAGTACACTTGTATGAAAAATTCATTACGTGATTTTCTTAACCAATTTTAAATTATTTTGCATTTGACAACAGAATTAGTATAGGCATTCCTATATTTCTATGACTCTTACATGAGAAATAAAAATTTTTAAAGAGTTTCAGACATTGACATGGGTAGTATTTTTGCCTCTATTTTTAAATGAAACATATTTTTTTCAAAGACTCATATTCTTTTAAATTCTAGAATAAAATTAAGCCCAAAAAACCCTAATTTATGGTGCTTCATACACTACACTTTGATTATAATTTCTGCTCTCCCCGGCAGAGCTCAGGAACATATTGTAGGCTAACAAAATGATCACTGGGTTAAGAGCCATGTGCGTATCATACACTTGTATGAAGCAGATGAGTGCACCCATCTACAGATATGGGATCTAACCTGTTTTTCAGCCACTGTGGTTAATCATATTACAAATCCATTACAGTAGTAGCAACAATCTGCAGTAATTCAACACATTGATTCCTTTTCAGGGTAAAAAGGATTATTTCTTTTATTATTTCAAGCCTATAGACTTAACTGCTAATCCAAACTGCTTCTTTGCTGTAACTTACTCTCAGCTCATCTTCATGAAAATGTATATTCGTTTTACCAAAGCTATGCCCGAAGAAAGTATTGTGAAAATTCAGGACATATCTGTAAAATCCAAGTACCAATCTATCTATGAAAAACAGTATCTTATATGTGCACTCTCAAAACATATCTTCAGCTGGGTGACTGCACATTTAATTTCCCATTTTGCACATTTAATTAGACAACTGACAAACCTGACTGACAATTTTATTATGTCATGTATTTTCATTGCTTTTTTTCACAAGTTTTTTTTTTCATTGGAACCACGGATGGAAGTCAAATTTTTTAGATAGTTTTAATCTGATCATTTCAACACATCTTCAATTAAAGGTTATTTAGAATATAAAACTCATGCTTCTTCTAAATGAATGGAGCAAGAAAAATACTGTTACCTAACTGCTAAGGGTAAAAAACTGAAGAATTAAAAACATGCAGTCTTGTTTAAAAGCAAGCTATTAAGTCAGCTTGTCATCTGCAAATGTGAAAAAACATCAAACCTGCTGGAAGCAGTAATGCAGAAACTTTCACCTTGACAGGATCTGTTTCAAGTTTTTGTTCAATTCTGAATTTTTCTCTAATTAACTAAGTTCTTGTGTTTAGAAGCTGCTTCCCTGCTCAAGTCCCCAGAACATGAGGGCTTAAATAATTTCAACATCAGACCCAGAACAGAACAAACAACCATGAGAATACACAGTTGGAATACACAAATACATGTGTATTCTGGGTTTTTGTTTCATTTTTTAAATTTTTTTTTTATTTTGTGGGAGGAGGGATTGGGGGATTTTTTGCTGTTTTGTAGTGCCCTAGTTCCTGTGTCTTTTTAATCTGAGTTCTTATTGGTAACTTCTGGGCTATGTAAGGCACTGAATGCTCAGGTAAGCCGCATTGTTTGTACAAGTGAACACCTTTTGACCTTGTAAATCTCATCATCACTGATTGATGTTGAAGGCTGAAGAATATTATTAGAAGGAAGTATTTGCAGCTTTTGAAGACAGTGTGTTCCTTATAAGGCTGGATTACATGCAAAAAGGGAATATAAAAAACTTTCCACAGTAGAGAAGTGATGTATTATGACACATAGAAAAATAAGCACATGAACATTTCTCTAAAAAAGGTGAGATTTTCAAAGGGCTGCTCAGTGCATACAAAGACAAGTAGGTAGCCATGCACTTTTGAAAACATCAGCAAAATGTTTTTTTTTCCTCAGCAATGAACATATCATAGGCCAGATTCACAGCTCATGCAAAAAGCCGGTCTTTAAACACCAATTTCTGCCAAGTCAGAATCCATCCCACCTATGGTGGATGAGTAATGTGGAGACAGTGAACACTAAAAAAAAAGCATGGACAGTGACAAGGCAACTCTTTTCACTACAAATGCAAAGACTGAAGAAATCGGTGGTAAATTGGGCCACTAACCAGAGCCAGCTCAGCATGGAAGAGGGCTGCATCAGCTGGCCCCTCCTCCTCAAGTGACTGGGCAGTGTAGAAAAAGCAATCTTCCTTAGCAGAGACATAGCCCTCCTCAGGTGAAAGCTGCAGAAAGAACGAAGCTCTGAGTCGGATGAGTGGCCTGGACACAGCAGGTACAGAGTGCATTCTGCGAGAGGGGCAGGGGGCTGTTTAGAAAGGCAAATGGATTCCAAATGCAGCAAAGAGATCATTTCAATCACAGTCACTGTATTCAGTGGGTAAAGAGACAATTTTTTTTTTTCAAATTTACCCGAATTGATTCAGCTTCACATCTCATTCTGAAACCCCAAATAATGAAAAAGGCCTGTCCAGGTATACCACAGAGCCCACAAGTTAGTCTAGGCTCATTTCAGTTTCTGGTCTTAATAAAGACTAATATACTAAAAGTCTATACTAAAACTGCCATCATAGCTGCCAACAGAGAAAGAACCTAACAGCAGAGGTCTTTATGATCTTGCTAGCCACAGAGCAATCTTGCTTGCAGGCAGGAAGACTTCATCTACTCTCTGTGTTTTACGATTGTATCTGTCAGCCTCTAGAGGACAAAATGTAATTCTGACTATAAACCAATAGCTTTTTCCAATATAATTTGATAGTAGGTAGATTTGTCCAGTACTGCAAAAAAAGCAGGGATTATTTGCAATGTTTAATTACTTGGCAAGCATAATACATGAAATATTGAAGTGCAAATGCCATATGTTTACAACTTTTGGGAAACAAAACCCCCATGCATTTTCTCCCTTATAGTGGCATCTTCTACAGTATGAAATTTTGATTGCAATTAATATGGAGTCTCCAATTAAAAAAAAAAAAAATTAGCAGAGCAAGTTAAAATGTACTCTCTTACTATGAAAAGCAAAGTTTCTGGGAACTTAAACAACAGACATTCCCTCTCACTCTCTCCACAAAGACCAACTAAGAATGAAAATTTGGTATCTACATCCACAAGGGTCACAAGATTATCAATTAATGACAAGCAAACATGTACCCCTAAAACTGTGCTTGGGCTTACTAATACAGAGAAATGTATCTTCCTTGTATGTATGAACTAATGCCATTCTACTGATTTGAATTTAACCCATCAAGGATGCTCGTTCACTAGCATTCTTACTGCTACACTATCTCAGTGACTATAGTCTCCTTTAACTTCCTTTTTCAATTTGTTAAAGACTGTCTGAAATAACCAGTTAGACGAATACAAACTGGAGACTACACAATATTACATAAACAACATGCTGTTTAAATACAAGGATAGCATAGATGCTTGTGAGGGACTGGAATGTTAATGGTCAATGCATCAAACATTTGCTGAAGCAGCAGGCGCTTTGCTGACCAGGCACAAAGTAACCACCCAGCTGCAGAGGGGGTGCACACCCACCACCTGAGGCTACAAGCTGGGTTTTGAGCCAGATAAGGGAAGAGGCTGGTAGAAAGCAAATTCTGCAAGGTGCAATAGTGCTTTTTATCATGTCCATGTCCTTACACAAGTGACTCGGTGTGAGAACTCCCCTCCAGAGACCTATCGGGACGCTCACACGAAGCCTGCCGGTATTCATGACTTCTCATGGACTATAACTGGCTCAACTACACTAAGCTGAGAGGAAGCTGTAACATCTTAGGTGTCATAAACCATCAAACTCAGAAATACCTCATGATCTAAGCTGTTACATGAGACAGTGTAAAACTCTCCACCACAGGGGAGGAACCTGGGCATTCTCATCTATCCTGAGCGTGCATTAACTCATTGAACTTTTTGTTTCATGGGTTTCCTCCATCCCTAGTGGACCAAGACTGTGACCAGCACTTTGAAGGGGCACTGAAATTGCAACAATCAAGTCTTGTCACTGGATCCATGGGTGGTTACTACATACCTTTCTACCCTTAACCTTTCTTTTTCTTTCTTTTTCCATATACATTTTCTGAAGTGTTATTTTTTGCTTTTATATGGTTGCATTTCTAACCAAAATGCCCACATTTTAAAATTTGCCAAGTATTGTTCTACCTTTATGTTCTTAAGCTTGCAAGTAAAAATTTGTTATTGAACCTCTTGAAAGTTTTCTTGTTTCTCCCACACACCACCCAGAATAAATCAAAAGACCTCCCCGACCAGAATAACAGTCATAACAATACTATACCTTGCAAAGCAAAGGAATTGGTAAATTCCACAAAAATCAAATAAAAACTTTATGTCACCATCTCACACATTCAGAGAACCATGCAAAGTGTACAGTGTGCAATATTATGCCTGGCAGCTTTCAGCCCTGAAAGACTCCGCTGGTTGCAAGGTGCTTTTCTGTTTTCTCATCTGCAAGACAGGTGTGCTAGGTCCTGCAATCACTAGACCAGCCATGTACTATCCAGGCCACTCCTACATGTAAGGCAATAGTTGGGCCACCCAGCTGTACCCCAAAACACACAAAATGTATGGAGAAGTCAGGATCAGCATGTACCAGCTTCAATTATATGAAAAGTACACACTGAATTCCCAAATCCTTACAGGCAATGGTTTGGCAACTCCTATTTTAACTGTTCCCGTTGGAGCTCCTTTCAGTGCTTGCACCGCTTCCTCCAGGCTGCCATTTTCCAAGTTGATATCATTGACAAACATAAGCCGATCTCCAGGAAGAAGTCTGCCATCTTGCTCAGCCACACCCCCAGGAACTAATGAGCGAATCACAATTACAGTGTTTGCTGGATCAACAGGATCCTAATTAAATAAAGGGAAGAAAAACATTAAATTTCTTTTACTCTTTTGTATCTTGAGAGGAGAATTTTTCTTCATGAGATTTATTAACTAGAGTTGTGTTATTAAGAAGCGTTGGTCTCCTCTAGATGAACCTTTAGTAGGAGCAAACCATCCTGTCTGTACTGTCCATACATTTAGGCATCCACTTATTTTTAATTCTTAAATGTGAAATTTATTACTCCTTTCTAGGTGATGTTCCATCATGTATCTCCAATATAAAATACTACTAAATTACAGCGTTTTCCATGCACATCAGAAATCCATAGGCTTCCTACTGCAACAACAGTATTGCACACTCTATCCTCCCTTACACTCAGAGGTTTGAGGACACCAGTAGGCAATGTAGACTGGGGCAAATATAACACATGCACACTAGTGGAACAAATTACTTATTTTTAATAACTGTCTTATACTTCATGATCTTGCTCAACTGAGTAAGCAGTTTTCAAGAGCCAAGGTCTTGTGCATGGCTAATTAAATACTTACATAAGAGAGGAATAGAAGACTAATCAACAAGACAAAACAAGGTGATGTTTGCTTTTAAGAAAGAAAACTGCTTTTAAGTGACCATTCTCCAACATACTGATTTCTATAAAAAAAGCTAGCATCAAATACTAGTACGAGGAAAATATAATTCTGCCATAACAATTATCACACATGCAAAATATTTGTGTGATTCTTGCAGAACAACATTCACAAGGAACATCATGTTAATACTTCTAACACGCCGTTCACTTGAGTGCACGAACAGAAAAAAAGCTAAAAAATGTAACCATATAACAGCTTTACTGATAGAAAAAGTAGAGAAAAGCAAACATCTACAAACCAGCATGCAGCTGTAATAAGTTTCCATGTCAAGATGTACATCTGAAAGGACTGACACCATAAAGCAACATAAAAAGCCACAGGAATAGGGAGACTGCTGAAAGCTGGTGTGAGAGAGAAGTGTTGATGGAGGGGGGAGAGAGGAACAGAGAGAGTGGAAGAAAGACATCAAGAAGACCCTTAACACTTGAAGACAGTAAAAAGAATGCCATGGAGCAATAAACAATTTGCAAGTCAAAATATAACTAGCAGTGCTGCTGAGCATTGACATCTTCCTCACTATTTTAACAACAAATACTTACATTGTCACTTTAGATGGCACTGCATGATAAATTTTTTTGGGGAAAAAAAATGAAACAAGCCTCTCTAGTCTATATGATTGTCTTCCTTATGGTTATAAATTATGTAGACCTTTCTACAGGCCTGCCATTGTTTAAAACATAAGGAAAGTATTAGTATGAACATAATTCTCCTCATGTTTAGTCACCATTCATTGAAAACGAATCGAGAATTTGACAAAAACAGCAAAATACAAATATAAATCTCCCTGTAAATTTACTGTTCACAGTCTTATAAGAAAGCAAAACTTCAGTGACCAAATGAAATTTTTTTACTGCATGTCAAAGGAAAGAACATATGACAGTAACCAAATATTTTAACATCCAAAAAAAGCTAAGTAGCAGAAAGCTGACTAAAGCTGGAAGACTAACTAATATTTGAAAAATATATTACCCAACTTAAGGCACTTTCCACAAGCTTTTAGTACTATTATCCATAAACAAAATTCAGTCACTAACCACATAAGCACCCACCATTTGTATTAATGCTCAGAAGAGCCTTAAGCGAAAGTATCTTCTACTGAGTGCTGACATGGACTTTCAAACACTCAGGCTCATCTGTGATGTCTCACTGCAGAGCATCATGAGCAACACTTTAAAGACTAGTCAGTGCTTCATAAAAGACACTTGATTATGCCTTTATCCTTCACCTTATTACACTATACTGCTCTTCACCTTATCAATGTGCAAATGCAAAATCTAAGCCATAGCTTAATGGTAAGGAGTGCCCTGGGACCATAATTTCCACCTGGAAGTTATCTCCAGATGTAAATGAATTTCTATGGACAAGATCCAGCAGAAACCTGGAAAGTGACCTGACCCCCACAGCATCACAAAACAGATCAGCAAAAGCCTACATTGACCTCAGGGAAAAATTACTTGATATTCAATTAAAAATTATCCGCTGGAAAACTGGGAACAGGAGGAATATTTATTCTGGCATCCTAACCAAGTGAAGGCAATAGACAGACACTGAGCTGTTCATTGAGACACACCAAGAAACATAGTTTAGATATCCAGGAATTCTGAAGTCAAACACAAAACGAATGGGGATGTTTAAGCGTGTGCCCGACAGACAGCAGCTAAGCAAGGGATTTCAGAATTACAGCTCTGGATTTTAGTAAATCCTGCTTTAAGCATTTAAGTCCTTTATTGGATCTTGCCCTAAACACCTCACTGCAGGTGCAAAATACATGGCTAAATACCTAAATATGCTGGCTACATCATTCATTGTCCTTGGGTCACTAGAAGAGAGCTTTCTGAAAACCCTAGCATATAATGGATTATCTGTTTTTCTGAACCAGTATTACCATCATCTTTAGAAACTATAGTCTTAATACAATGAGAGGAATTTATAATATAAATACTGGAATGTCTACCAGCTGTGATTAGTTCTACTCTATTGCTTGGTTTTGATTAATGTTTACCCTTAAAATATACAGCAAGATGCAAACAACACAAAGGATTTTCTCCTTCGTCCAAAGAAGTGCAGAAATTACCTGATAGTCCAATATGCTAAATCCAAGCCCCATACTCCCTTTCTCCAGCTCAATGTGCTGTACTTCTGTTTCCCACATTGCCAGAGATGAGTTTTGCACCTCTTCCATACTCTGACTCTCATCAGCTGTTTCCAAAGTTGTTCCCTCTGTGTCTGAGGAGCCAACAAATCCAAGTTCTATGTGACCCTGAGAAAAACAGTAAATGTTCACCAATAAAATGTACACACTTGAGAATCTTTAGAGACAAAACCCTGTTTACAAAAAACAAGATAAAACCTAAGTGATATCTCTAAACATAGAAGAAGTGCAAGCACTCAGGAGATTTAAAGAACACTGATAAACCTAGCATAAAATTCAAATATTTATATTTATAGCCAAGCTGCAAGTATATTAAACTACTAAAAAAATATTTACATAACGGAATTTATGTCAAATGAAAATCTTCAAAAAACTTTATTAGTATATGCATTCAGATATATGTGAAATATATGTTAATAAATGGTATGTCTAAAATATGCCTTCATTAAATGTAATCATACTGACAGTAGCCAGAATATTTAATAAAAGTAAAAACAAATATGTATATACACAGACTGTTCTTCACTTGGTTTCATAGAGAAGTTTAGAAACTATAAGCTGAATTTGGTGCCTTGCTATGAACTCAGAGTTATCTGTTTCTCTTTTCATACAAATGCTATTGCTTTGTATAGTACACCCTAGGCCATTCCTACATGTTTAAGTCACCAGGCTGCCCAGAGCTGTGCACTTACAAGTGAAAGAAGTGTCAGCCAAGGAATGCAAACACAGTTATGCACTACGCAAACCCAGAAAGCAGAGTTCAAAACTAGATTAAATACATTCAGATTCTAAAGAACCTACAGTTCAACTTGCTATACTCCTATATCTCACCTATAGAACAAGAACTACAGTACTTAAAGAGACAGCCCCACATCTTAGAATATTTCTGCTTGCGACCAGCCAGGATTCTTATCTTCTGGTGGCCTAAAAAATAACTGATAAACATTATTTGCTGTTTCCTATTTGTCTGGCTCCAATTTCAAAAATATTAAAATACATTTCTAATCATGTAGAAGAACTTCATCTTTTTTTTTTTTTTTTTTCCTCAAGGAAACTGTCATTTTCAGTTATTGTTTAAAGACAAAATACCTTTTCTGTGAGCTGAACCTCAGACAGGCTTAGACTCTCTAGTACTTCTGGTTGAGTGACAGGTGGAGCTACTGGACGACAACACACCATTGTCACCTTAATAGGCAGCTCTTTCAAGATACTGACCACATCCTTGTGGCTTTCCCCAAGCAGAGAGATCTCATTCACCTCAATAAATAAAGAATACACAGTGGTTAGAACTACAGGGTATTTCTAAGCACATTAACAAAAATGAATAAAAAAAACCAAAGCAAACCCCAACTCACTAATCACCTCATTAAAAAAAAGTAAAATAAAAGCAACAAAAATCCCCATGCTAATAGACACTTTCAACCCTTAATTTCTACTTGATTCGGTGCTCAGCAACAAGGTACATATTGAACTAAATGTATAGTCTTTTAAATTGCATGACACCACCCTACAAACACCATATACACTGTAGCTTCATGTTTCTTACATTAAATGTAAACCAAATTCACTTCTTAATTCTAAGAGAATAATTTCAAAAAGTAATTAGATGTTTAGTCCCTTCACTGAGTTGGGATAATCCTATTAAATCTTAACACTATCACTACATATTCTTTTTTGGTGACTGTCTTGGTTTCAGCTGGGATAGAATTAATTTATTCTCAGTAGCTGTGCAGTGCTGTGTTTTGAATTCAGTATGAGAATAACTTAGATAACACACCAATGTTTTGGTTGCTGCTAAGTTGAATCAAGGGCTTTTTGGTGTCTCATGCTCTACCAGTGAGGAGGTACAAAAAAGAAAAAAAAAAAACAACTTTGAGGGAACACAACTGAGATAAGAGACCCAAACTGGCCAAAGGGGATATTCCACACCCTAGATCATGTCCCAAGTATGTAACTGGGGAGTTAACTGAAAGGTGCACTGATCAGAGCTCGGGGATAGGGTCTGGCATTGGTCAGCAGATGGTGAACATTTGCACTGTGCATAACTTGAAGGTTTTTCTCCTTTTTACTATGACTGCCATTTTTATTATACTTTTCTTTGTTTCAATTATTAAACTGCCATTATTTCAACGTACAAGGTTTTACTTTTGAGTCTCCTCCTCATCCCACTAGGCTGGGGGTGAATGGGGTGGGTAAGCAAGTGGCTACATGGTGCTTACTTGCCAGCTGAGCTTAGACCATGAGAGAGACCTTGGACTATTGAAAAATTAGCTACCAGCTAAGAAATTTATGTAAGCATATGTACTCACAAATATATGTAAGTACATATGAAATGACTACTCAACCACTAACTGGCATGCTGTTAGATATATATCACTCCCATGTCACAGCCTATGAGAAGAAACTTACTGCTCAAAAACCTTACTGAATGCAGACTAAGACAAAGTAGTACTTTATCTTACTTCTAGGAGTTCATCTCCACTGAACAGCTTGCCACTTCGTCCAACTGGCCCTTCAGGTAAGATAGATCTGATGAAATGATGACCCACTGTAGCTTCAAGGCTTATCCCTAGCCCACTGCTTTCACTAAATTTGTTAACCACAGCCACCTAAAATAAGGTGAAGACATGGTTACATATTTACAGCCAGATCAGTTACTTTTCATTTCAATTTACATGCAATTAGGTCAAAATTCCAGAAGTGAGAAACCAGAAGTACTAACATGTGTAAAGGGGAGTCAGGTAAAAACTGATTCATTGATCCCACACCACTTTGCAATACACAAGTGGGAACTGCTTATGAAAACGATGTATCTAATAATACGTACTTCTGCAGACACTACATCTGTAACATGCAATCTCCTAAACAGAGATACTACTTTTCTTCTGTATCTACAGTACATGTTCTATGCAGTATTTACATCATTATATGAAATCATTTATTCAGTATGCAGAATGAGAATGAAGCTTCAAGTTATAGCTAATGAAGGTGGCTTTGAAGTTCATATTAAATATTCTTTTTTTCTCCAAACACATTTATCCTCCTGAAGCTAGAAAATCGGTGAAACAATAGTCATGGACACAGTAATCTAACAAGTCTGCTATGGTTTTGATAAAATACAGAAAAATACATATCTACATTCAAAGTCTATAATTAAAATAATCTCAACATACTAAGGAGCATATGTGTAATTTTCATACATGAAGGAACAAATGCAATACAAACATATTTCTATCCATATGTTGTCAACATAACAAATGCACAGATGAAAAAGATGAATATTTAACAATAGTAAACAAAATTTACTTACCACTATTTCATAATTCGAACCCATAATCCTCTGCCATTTTATCTTTGCAGCTGCTTCTTCTGTACTAGTTAGCTGGAAATCTAAAATTTATATTTAAGGTTACTGTTAATTACTGTTAATTAATTTGACAAAGAATTAAAAAACCTAGTCAACTCCTAAAACTGATAAAGTATATGAAACATGCACAATGACACAATCACTCCCATGATGTCAAAACTCTCCTAAATATGACTAAAAACTTGGGATGTTTAGTCTCACCAAGTTTCAGTTTACCAGAGCAAAAACTCGCAAAGCAGTATAAAGATTCCAACCATACAAAACTAACTGTGTATTTTGAAACACATGAAGTTCAGTCAAATAGCTTAGTGGCTGGGAAGAAAAGATACATACTAGCTTCAGAGTTGAGTCAATTTTTTGCAATTTTTCAAGATAATAGGCAAAAAGGAAATTAAAAGATTTCATTCAAGCCTTATGTTTAATCAGACTACATGTGGGTTGATCAGATTGATTCAGGGGGATTGGCTAAAATACTTAAAAAAGTACACTGATCCTTTTGGACAGACCCTGTATTTTACAGAGAATATCCAAAAAACACAGTCTAGAGATCTTTTTTTTATTTTTAAAACCATGAGCACAACTGTGAAAGACTTTTCTGAAACTGTAAGCCCTAACAGTCAGTAACAGAATGCAAGAAGTCCAAGTTCTTTGCTGGTTTTTTTTTTTTTTTATTTTAATAGCTAAAGAACAGCAATGAACTTGAAAAGGAAGGAAGCAGGAGAAGTACGGTAATACAGTGACAGGCTAGGTAGCAAACTGTGGCAAATCGTAATTTGACTGAAAGTTTATTTGCAGGTTTGAAAAACAGAGAAATGCTTTCTTCCTGTTTATTTCCCCCTCTTTCACATTGTCTAGGCTCTATAGCAGAAACCAATAAAAAGCAGTATTTAGATACAACAGCCAGCAAGTATCAAAATAAACTCTTCAGATCTGAATGCTCATCACAGTCAAAGACAAGAATGTTCATCACAAGGTTCTCAAATCACACTGATTTCAGTAAGAATAGAAAATGACTAACAGCCTCAGGAAAGTGTTTTAAGTCTAGTCATCACTGAGAGACATTACTAAGTATCAAGTCAGATGTTGCATGGCATTCAAAGAGGACAATACTTTCCCCAAAGCCAAGACACAGCAGCATCTGAAGGAAAGAAGTTAAAAAGAAATTCCTTTAGCTAGCCAAGAAAATCAGAAAGCATGAGTTATGAAAAGATACATATTGCAGGACTTTTCAGTTCCTCCTTTTACTCTGGAAGCACAAAAATGTTACACGTCAAGTTGACACATCAAGTTAATTCTAAATCTGAAAAGCATATCATCACACAGGACTTCTGAAAATGCTGCACAGTGTTCCAGGAGATCAAGCAGGAAAAAAATACCCAGTAGAAAACAGGAATTTTGACAAAGAGTATGAAAGAAAATTTGGAGAATATCAGTGAACCAGAACTGACTGAATTTCAGACATTACCAGAGAATACTAAATGAAATGTAAGCTCAAGAATTTGGGAAAAGGAAATTCATCAGAAGATGCAGAAGTCCTGGGACTGTCCTGGGCAGTTGCAGACAACTGGAAAGATAACAGAGAATGGGAAGGAATTTTTTTTTTCTCTAGACTAGACTAAAAAGATTAGATATGCAAAACTAGACTAGGAGAGGGTTGAGCAAGTAGCCAAAGCAGACTGCTTCATGTGACAACTTCAGCATATAATTATTTTCAGACACATACAGTAGTCCTGTTCCTACAACACTTATGATTAAGAGTACATGATTAAATGTATGACTACTTTGACTTTCTAGTTCTACCTCAGCTACAGAGTTTGCAGAAGATGGAAAGACACACAAAACACCTGATCTTTGTGTAAGCACACAGAAGGGCATTTTCACAGAATAAAATATTAAACATTGAGAACCTGTTTCCTGTTGTTTCATGTCATCTCCAATATTTACCACACTGGCACTGCATGGCAGTGATGGGGATCCTTGTTCTGTGTCATTGTTATCTGAAAAAAAGAAGAAATCTTTTCAGCTATTTAGCTATTTTATATGTTATAATACTTATCAAGCTCACAGGTATGCTCTGGGGCACCAGCTCTCTCCTTCACTGGACTTCAGAGTACCCATATTTGGCAAATGGAATCTGGCATGTGTGGCCCAGAAGAAGCATCACATTTCAAAGACATTGTCTTCTGTTAATGCATTGCCTTCTCCAGTGAGTTCAATGAAAAAATCCAACAAAAAACCCAGCACAATTATCAGTACCTGCATTTCTATGACTGAATAAAAATACATCTAAATATAAAATTCTTTAGCATTCTTGTATTAATTTTTTTTTTGTTTTCTTTGTGCAATTTAGAAAGCTGACGCTGATAACAAAAATGCTTCAGCCTTGGAGACTGGCCTACCTGGCACACTTTTCATACGTAGAAAACCCCTCCTACCACCAAGTTCTGTTATGTATGTTGGCACCTATCAGATGTCTTGAACACCTGTTGGCTGGAGAAACAGCATTCTGAACACTTGGCCTATACCTCTTGCTAAAGGTGGGAGTGGAACAATGACAAACAGGTAACATGCTACTGGCTCTCTGAAAATCTTGTGTGAGATGGGGATTAGGCCTCTGTTAACTACTTGTAACATACTTTCACTGACATTAAACTATAACACAAGCAGCTGTTTTGTGCTTACAGCCCCTGTGCAGAATCTTTCATTCAAACACACTGACTTTCAAGATGTGGCACATATACTTAAATATGTGCAGAGTATGTAAGATAAAGTTGCACTAATCTTTTGTCATCAGTAGCAAAATTACTACTAGTCTTTGGCATCTGAGCATTTTCCACATGCATTGTCAATATCCTATCAGCCCCTAAATACAGGCTATTCCTCTCATACCTGTCTGTACTTTGTAACAAGTGAGAGTAAAATGGGATGAGATTGATTATGCTCATCAAGGAGGGTCTTTCTCTGATTGCTTTTGAATGCAGCTCTAACTCTTGAACATGAATAAAACATTTGCTGCCTTCTTACCATTCAAAGATTTGCAGGATCTGCTCTTGAAGCAATTCAGCCAGAAGTGCAATGTGGGAAAGAACTTTCAACGCTCACTATGAAAATGTAGCAAATACCACTGTGTCTAAGAGATTAATCAAACCATTGTAGACAAAACTCCACCCTCATGTACAGCAGCTCCGCCATCTGTAAGAGCTACCCAGAATGAATATGGCCCATTTTACTTACGGTTTGCAATTGAGAAGAAAAGTGTTTCAAGCCAATTTAACAGCAAAGCAAATTTTAATTACCTTTGGTTGTGGTACTATCCCTTGTTTGGAATAGTAAGTCCTGCTCAACAGGAGCACTGAAGTCCTCTTGGGGTGGAATACGATTTTCCTGCTTAAGACCTCTTCTGATCAAAGTGAGCCGAACCGTTTGTCCCGTGTGCCGCAAAACATCAACGGCTTGCTGGTTAGTAAAACCTTGAAGATTTGTTCCATCCACCTGCAGGATTAAGCTGCTTTTCAGTTCACCCACAGAGAAAAAGTTCAGGGCAAAACAATGCAGTCAGCTCTCAGCATTTGTTAGCCTAAGCAAAAAGCAAGTGGAGGGGCAGAAAAAAACCTGTACCATTTTATGTAATTGGATATGCTAAGCACTCCCACTGGAGTACCCCAGAGCTAGGTGACAAGCAGCACCACAGCAAAGAGGGGAGGAGCGCCCACCACGGTGAGGCCAGGCAGATCTGCTCTGCAAGGTGGGAGAGGATACAGCATGTGCTGTGCAGGGCATACTGTACAGCCTGTTGCTCAACCACTTCAGCCATCCCTGCCTCTGAGGGATAATACTGGGTGAATAAACCAACATAACCATGGTTAGGAGTTCTGGAGAGAGAAGAGTAAGGAGAGACACATTGATCCACTGGAGTAGAAAAACCTACAGAGTGCAGTCATTCTGAGGTCAAGTAAACTTAGATACAGAGAAGTCTACCAATGAACACCACGAATTCCAATTTCCAAACAGAACACTGTTGAAAACAATCAGACATTATTGCTGGTTCATCATTTTTAGAGTTTAAAGAATAAAATTTTGGCCTCCTCTGTTTGAAATTAATTTATTATCTCATTAACTTGGGTTTTTTTCTGAAATTCAAAACTTTGACGTTTCTCAATTCTATCCCCTTATCCCTACCTAGCACCCACCTCATTCTATTCTTCTTCTTCCTACAAACTCCATTATATTCTATTATTTCTACATCTACCCCACAGTGCCTTAAATTTCTCAAATATTTCTTACAATACTATACTCTTTGACTTCTGTATTTGTTTCTGCCTATCTACACAAAACACATGCTACAATATTTTAAGTCCTCCTAAATGAAGAATGAATCCCCTGGACTCTCAGTCATTTGTTGTCCTTCTCTGAAATTCTTCTAAATCTAAAGCAACTAAAAATCAGGTGGGACTATTTAATTTTTCCTCCACACTTAAACAAACCATATTTTAAAAACGTTTTTTATTCTTCAGTGTCTGAGATCACTCAAAAAATTTTCTCCTTCTGCAGCTGCAGCATAATAAGAAAACAAACTTTGGAATAATCTTTTTTAGCCATTTGTACTCAGCATGTAAATCATTACAAAAAAGAAATGTACTCCCACAAACAAACATGCAGGCACTTCTGGAGAGAGACTATAACCTGTTCTTAGAGCTGTTTTCACACTAATGCAAGGACAGATCTATGAGAGATACAAAAATGCAGTCCCTGCATTCAGGACCTGATTTCCACCACAGAACCAACAGTTTATGGATGAAAATACGTTCTTTCTCTGAACACCTAAAACTTTTGGACAAAACTTCTTAAAATCATCTTGAAAACAGCTGCCCAATTTGAATCAAACTTTGAAATTTCACACTTACTAACATCCTACTGATATGGAAGATATGTAATGATATATTCTCACATACAAGATTTTTTTGAAGAATTACAAGTTACATGCAGGTAGCATAACCAGAAAACGTGATGAGATTCTCTATGAGGAAAGGACTCAGAACTGCAACACTGATCCTACGTATTTTAAACAAGTACTTCATGAGCTTTTCTTTGCGACATAAAGAAGCAGATTCTTGTAGACAAGCCATCTCAGTTCATCCTGTGTTTACTTACAACTATAATTTGATCTCCCACATGGATTCTGCCATCATGTTCAACAGCACTGCCTTTTGTAATGCTTTTCACAAAGATACCAGAAGGTTCTGGGATGAAAAAAACAGAGAAAATTAGGTGAACTAATTTATTAAGAAACAATTTAAATAATGCAACTAAAGGCAACAATCAAAAATGGGGGAAAAAAAAGAAAAAACAATCCTAAATAAGATAATAAAGGAATCATCAAGAAAGCAGTGATTTAAGAAAAACGTATGTATTATTATCATCTTAAAGAATGAGCCAGATTAATGTCTGTTTGCATTGGATCAGATTTCATTAATGCCAAACACACAATTCCTGATTCAAAACAAGAAATATTCTAACTTCCCTTAATCTAAATGTTGAAACCAACAACATAGACAAAAAATGTATTTCTGACTTTTGCCAGATTTGGACAGAAAATTCCAGCTTGAGTACACTAATCCGGTAATTTCTGAATTTTCTATGTACTTTATAACAGCTTAAGAAAATGCATGTTTGGATTGCCATATTGAGAAAATTATAAATGAACAGGAATACAACTTTACGTTTGAACCAGTTTTTAACTGCAGTTATCACTATTTGATAAAAAGGTCACAAAGTTTTAAAAACTCCAACAAAACAACAAAATTAAACAAAAAACCACCCATCAAAATAGAAACATTTTAGTTACTAACTAGTTACTACTTTTGAATCAAAGTAATACAAGAAAACACCTACAGAGGGACATTTTACTAAAAGAAACCATGTCAGGAAAAATACACTTGCTTTGAAACAACTTCTACAGCTCAATAAAATAAAAATTCATTGAGTTCCTACATGCACATTTTGCACAGCTTAAAATCACTCTGACAGTCTCAGGCCTGTAACACTGGTATCAGAAATCTTAACAGCATCTACTTTCTCTGAACAAATGTTCTCATTCTGTTAAATGAATATGCTTGATGTGAAAATAATTCACTACAAAATGTATTTTAAAAGCTGTCACAGCCTTTGCAGACCTCAAGCTAACTCTTTACTGGCCCTCAATATGATGAAAGTTATAAGGCAGGAGGGTTAGTGACTCAGCTTAGGAAAAATAAGATTACATATATATTCAAGTCACCTCATTGACAAGTCTCTCTTTTTCTGTCTTTTTTTTTGGGGGGAGTGGGGGTGGGCAAGCTGGGGTGGGGTCAGGTGTGTTTAAGAAGTTGTTTGCCCAGACTTTGTGCATAATTACATGGCTGGTCCTCCTAACTTCCAAGCATTCTTATATCCTGTAACAGCTGTAAGATAACATGACAAGTTATTTGTCATTCACAAAAAATTCAGAAATGTTATTTGTTTCCAGTAGTTTTATTGCTGCTTCTCTGACAGCAAAATTGTTCTGTAACTTACATCACAAAACTGAGTTACCTAACTAGTTCCGGAGACTAGGAACTAGTCATTAGTTCCTAGACATTATTTAAATCCTAGACATTATTTAATTTATTAATTTAATCCTAGACATTATTTAAAGAATATTCTCTAACATAGTTACACTTAGCACAGTTATTTCAAACTAAAGACCAATGATACCCAAACACTAAATCAGTCAAAATATGGTCTCAGATCTGTACATGCTGTACATCTTAATTTGTGTTTTGAAATTCAACTGGAAGCTGCTAAAGAGTGGACTTGCATGAAATCTAACTGTCTCATCCTGTGGAAGTCCATTTCTTTCTGATCCAAAAAATTATAGCTAAAAACTGCCAAAAATATGGACTGTACCTATCCATACATTTTTCAAACAATATACAAGTGGACACAAATCAAAGCAACAACTCTTTGAGAAGCTTTATGACATGTCCAAAAGACATCCCTTCCTAGCATTACTGAATTTGCCAAACTTCCCCTAAGGAAGCCTAACAGAATTCAGGATTATTTTTGTGAAAAATGTAGTGGAAATTACAAAGTAAAAATAAGCAACTGACCATGAACATTTCTGCATTCATTTATTTAAATGAACTTTTTTATTGTTCGCCACAGACCACAGCTGAAGAAATATTTATTACATCCAGAAGTCAGTAAAGAATTTGTGATGTGCTAGCAGCATTATGCACATTGTTTAAAAATTAATAACGATCTCTTAAAACTACTCTGAATGCTACTGTGTTTCCTTGTAAGAAGGTTACTTCTAACAGAAAGAGCTCAAACTATTTTACCATGGATTTTCAAAAACACAAGTAAGCACAAGTTTAGCCAAAAGTGAAGATAAAAACTGATTTAAAAATACTGAGGAGGGATTTTTTAATAATATTGATTGCTTTTATTCTGAACATCCTTTTTACAAAATGAAAACCATTCTTTTTCCTTTTCAAATTTCAAATAGATTTTACATGGTTAAGGGTTCTTTTAAGAGAAGTTATATCAAAATTAGGTCTTTGATGCACATATACCATAGTATGCAACAGACTGCATAATAGAGTGCAGGAATCAACAATTACCTGATGTCTTGTCTCCAATGTAACCAGCAATAGTTATTCCTAAGCCCTGGTTGTTTTTAGTGAGTTCAACATTGAATTTCTCCCCATCTTCACAGCTATCAACAGAAGCATCATCCTAAAAAGAAAAGGGGGACTAGAAAGAAAGCTCTTTTTCTTTAAAGATTCACCACATTCTTTAATGTCAGTAACACATAAAATTAGATAAAAACACAAAAAAGGAAGTATGAAATTTGCTTCTGTTCTTATTTGCTGCTCATCAGACAAGCAACAGGTAGGTAACAGGTAGGTAATTCCTCATGGTAAAGCAATGCAGGGCAGGTCATGTTCTCCTTCACCCCACTGCTCTGGGACATTACCTTTAACCTATCACATCATTATGCAATTACTAAAATGACTGGTAAAACAAACTGAACAACTAATTTCTTATACAGTAAGTTACATATATATGTATATGTATATGTATATGTATATGTATATGTATATGTATATGTATATGTATATGTATATGTATATGTATATGTATATGTAGCTTGCTGACTTTCTGGGACATCCTCAGAACTAGCTTTAAACTGCTAGTTTATAATAAGTTTATACTGATAGTTTTTTAATAATGGTGTTATTTCTGTTCATGAACTATAGGTATCTTTTTAAAACTTGTAAATTTAAAATATGCTAAAAGCTATCACTAGTCGGGCAATTATATTTCTTGCTTTTGAAAGGCTTAAAAATTTCATTTTAGCACATAGCAATTATATTTCCAGCTAGCTAAATAATTACAATCTTCATTAATACCTGTTATAACTCTCTGAATTTCAATAACAATGGATTTTGGGGCTATTTAATTACTTGTTGCTAATGAAAGTGGAATACATATTTAAATCCTATTTTAACAATAGGGGGTTTGTATTAAAAGTTTTTATTCTGCCCCTTCTGCATGCCAAATAGCAGCTAATTTTTTTTTTAAGTGCCAATATGGCAACCAGACAGATACTAACTAAAGCCAGTTTGACTAGGTAAGTATGTGCCAAAAAAAGATTTCAGGAGAGCTACTTCCCAAGAATCTGACTTGAGCTCTTTATCCAAGCAACTCCACCAGAAAACAAATTGAACAGAAGAAAAATAAGTTTCTAATGCATTAATCATCCCTCTCATTGAAAATACAGGATTATTTTGGCCACAGGTAATGCCACTAAAAAAGGATCCAATTCCTATAGCCTCATGAATTTTTACAAGATAGACACCAGCAGGTAACATGACAAGAAGTGTCCATTTTGCAAAGGCATTCTGGTCCCAATAATAGTTTTAAGAGCATCGTGAAGACTTCACCTACACCATATCTGGCAATAAGAAACTAAAAACCAAGCTGTTTACATCATCATCTTCACTCCAGACTCAATGAGTTTTGCACGACTGTTAACAGGGTGCTCCTTCCAATAATGTGATTTTGTGTATGCAGGAGCAGTTAAAAAATAGCCTACCTCCTGCCAGGAAAGAAGTACCAGGAAAGAGGTTTTGAAAAGTATGTAAGGTGGCAAAAACCTCAAATTGTGCCCCTGTGCTGCTTTAAGCTGTTTTGTCAGTACTAGAAATCACGTATATTCTGCAGCTGCAGATACATCTTCTAACATTGCATCATATAACCTCAAAAAGGTAAATACTACAGAAATATACACAGATTAAATTAAAAAATTCAGCTTTTATTTTGAGAGATGCATTTCAGACAAGTAATACTAGTGCTAAATATTAATCCCTTTATCTAAAATGCAGAAAGGTTTTACATCTCTGAGTGCTGTAAAGTCACAAAAGTACCAGTTTGTCTCTTGTCTTCGATGCTCAGAAATCTCAATGTTAAAATTAACTTTCTTTGCCTTACAGCAACAAAACAGGGGATGAATATATGTTAAGTTTTCACAGCTATCACTACAATGGACAGAGAAAAAATGATGGTATCACCATCTAAATTGTTACATAACAATCATGCATAAATTGCCAGGACTTCTCTTCTGATGTGACTTGACTCAAATCTACATTGGAACACAAGAAAATGTCCAGAAAAACAACAAGAAAAAGTAAAACAAAAAATTCTATCTAGGGGTAGGCTCAAAACCAAACCTTTTCTTCTCTCATTAATTTACTTCATCTATTCACATTTAAATCTATCTGGTCATAGCCCTGTGTGGCAAAATAGTACTGTTTCTGAATCCCGTGAAACCAGACTGTTGCAAACATGCAAATTACCTATTTTGTAGAGGTTTTGAGCTGACAAGTCATGATAATATTTACAGCATATTTTAAGTGGCTGACAGTTGTAGAGGAGTAAAGATACAAAGTACAAGCATCAGCAAGGGAGTAAGGGTAGCAGCTGGCTTACTTTTTTTAGAAAACATCTAGCAAATGAGCAGTGACAGGTGATGTAGGAAAGGATTAGCATCTGTGTGCTGCTTGGCACAGGGAGAAAAGTTCTGATGAACAGATGAAATTATACAGAAAAAGGGCAGGCAGACAGAGAAAAGGGCAGAAAGCAGATATTAGCTGGCTGCTAAAGTCAACTAGCTCAGTCCAGAAGAAAAGACTGTGTTGCTTCAGTTGTCCCAGTGTAATAACATACCCTTACAAGTTGTTAATCAGATTATACTTATTGAAGTCCTAAACCTTAATCCCAAAAGTCTTCAAGAATACAGTTCCTTGCACTGTGGACTCATTACATTTAAATTCTCCCAGACTGTCAGGTGAGAATTGCGCTACTGGGATAAAAAAATCCTAGGTTTTGAGAGCATAAACACAAAAGACATTCAACAGCAGTTAAAAAGAAAGGAAGTTTGCAATGGGTTACATATGTTCACAGTTGGTTACCTGTTTCTCTGGTGTAGAGGTGGGTACCGGTGTACCTGGAGGAACTGCTGGTAGAAGTGGCTCCTCAACAGGACCTCTTGCAATTACCAGTTTCACTCTATTTCCACACTGCCTTAGGACTTGTGCCACCTGCTCACTGCTCATCCCAGCTAGGTCTGTATCACCAATTTTCAAGATGTGATCTCCACTACACAATCTTCCATGCTGAAGGAAAAATAATGACGTAAAAATGTCATTTCTCCCACATACCATACAATTAGAAAAATAGCACATAGCTTTAGTCACTTCTAAGACATATGAATCAGGTCACTTTTTTGGATGCCAAGTCAAAATCCTGATAACATGGAGAAGAAAAGAAGGTTGCCTAATGGCACACGAATTTTACTAGGAATTTCCCCAGAGATATCCAGGAGATCCTTTTTCAATCGCCCAAGCATAGAGAAAAAAATGTGCTTAGCTACAGTTACTCCTACTGGTATTTAACAATTGCATGTAGATTGCAGAACTGTGGGTTTCATTTTCAAGCACACGTCCAAAAAACAGCATACAAATACATATTCAGGTTTGCACTGATACTAAAAAACTAGTAGTAGCAGTAACAGGATTAACCATGACTTAAAATTCATTTCTCTCTTCCTGTGATCCAGCTATCTAAATTGCTTTACAGTGGTTTAGTCTCTTACTGATTAACTTTAATTAATAAAAAAGCTTCACATGGATTTAGGCCATATGATGAGTGTTACAGAGACAGGTTTGTAAAAGGAACCTGTTCAGGGGAAAGAGGGCAGCAGTAAATGCTGTCCATGCATCTCCAGGCCCTGTTATCAGGCTACTACTGCTATTGTGGGTAGGCTGACCAGTCTCTGTGCCTACTCAGTCCTTGACCATCATTAATGCAGCCCTAGGTACCTGTCCAATGAACAAGCTTGAAATGATCTGTGATAACCAAATTCAATTCACATGAGCCCTTCAGGCAAAAGCAGAGCCCATGTCTTGAAGCAGACACATGAAGCCACATACCTGCTCCAAGCTGCAGTAAGCTCAGCAGAGAAAAGCAGATGGTCTTAGCTTTCAGGGACAGCATGTCAATCTTTGGAATTCCCACCACCCCTGATTACAACCAGTACACTCGTGAAAGAATTAAGACTCTAAATGCACACAACATATATAATGTTACTAGATTTGAAAATGTGATTTAGAACCTAATTCATCTTAAACATTCAAATGCAGAGACTCCTGCAGTAAACACAACTTTACAGAGGAAAAATTTCAGTAATTAAATTTATTTTTAATTTAATTTCCTTTTTTACATTTATTTGGATAAAAGCTACCAATGTTTGGTCTGATCATAAAAGTAAAAAGTAATTTCACACCTTACTGAACAGTAACAGAGAGGTAGGTTGAATTTACCTGATCAGCCACCCCTCCTGGGAGGATGGTTTTAACAATCACTCCAGTTGACTTTCCTCCCACTATCCCAAATCCCAGACCTGAGCCATCATTGACCAACTCTATGGTCTCCACATGCTGCCAGTGAACCTAAAAGGAATAAATACAAGCTAGCGAATTATTAAAAACATTGAATCATAGAATTGTTCAGGTGTAAAAAGGCCTTTAAGATTATCAAGTCAATAGTTTTACAACATATTATAATATATATAATACTATACTATTATATATAGAAATTATGTATGTGAATTTGCAGGTTATTTTCTCTTATTTCTTGAGTATGTTTTTAATTATGGAAAGTTGGAGGAAGATTGACATATAATACCTTTTTAAAAATTACTATTAGGTGTGATATTACATAATATTTAATCAGTAAATTACTAATTCTATAATAGGTGGAACTTCTCTGGTACAAACCAGAGTTGAATAATGGTCAGACCTTTTAAAGAACTTGTTGAATGAATGTAGGCAGCAGCCTAGAGCTGCCCACCTTCATGCCCCCTTTGTAGTCAGTAAATACTGCTTCTTCTAAAAAAACACACAGGACTGGAAATTAAAATATTCAGGTAAGTGCATGTTCACATTAGCTATTACAACAAGCACAGGAGAAAGCAAAATCCCAATTCAGTATTTCTAAGGCTGAAAGCAGAACCAAGTATTGTGAGGCAGGTAGGAACAGAAATACCCCATGTAATAAATTCTTCCAGGTTGTCTGATGGCAACAGCACTAGAATGAAGTCATTCTGATGGCAGCATTCTGAAAGGAGCAAAACTGCTCTGAAAGACAAATCCTAGCTCACTCACATGGGGGACTCCTTGAAGGGACAGCTGGAAGCTCATGGTATTCTTTCTCCTGAACAAGAACTCACACAGTAAACTTGTCTGAAATTTAAAACCACAGCTGGTGATACACCAGGTGTAATCTTAAAATAAGCTTTTCTTTTGAATAATCAAGGTATTGCAAACTCAAAGCCCTGTGGTACCTGTTTGGAAATCCAGTCTTAACAAAAAGCCAGTATGATAAAGCAAAGCCTGAAGGAAAAAGAATGGCTCCTGGTATGTTGCATTAGAAAGCAAAGAGAACATGAAAATTGGGAAAGGCATGCTAAACAAACCAGAAGCAGCTATGGAATGTTTGTAAGGAACATCTTTTCATGCAAGGGAAGCTGTTCAATGAATACAGAGGCAATCACATGGAAAAAGAAGTTTGTCACAGCAATACTGGAGAAGAGCAGGCTTCCCCTATGTGCTGGCAGAAAAAGTTAGGTCAGTCAGCTGCCCTCCTGCACACAGATACAAAGAATATTTGTGACATTCCTTCACTAAAGGTTTTATACTAATGACTTGAAAAACAGTTCCTTTTTTCAGACTGATTGCTCTCAATACTTCTGGCAATTGACTCCCTTAAAGAAGGGCCAAATAAGTCTGAACAGTAAAACCTACAGAAAATTAATATAATAGGCTGTTTCATCGCAGGACAATCCATTACATGAGTGAGGTAAGAGGAAGAGAAAGCACAGTTAATATCACCACAATATCACCATGTTTCTGAACTGTTTTGCCTACAACTGTGCAACAGCTCTCATATGAAAGCTGCTTGTTGGGGAGCCCTTAAGTGCATCTTGTAATTTCACTGGAGTTCCCATACTAACAGACAACAGAGATACTAACACAAAAGCAGCCATCCAGCTGGTGGTGCAGATCAGATTACAAAGCCTCAAAAAATTGTTTGCTCAAGCAGAATGCAAAGAAAAAAATATCCTGTTTAGTGCAACCTCAAAATAAAGCTTCATCAAGTAAGGTAAACATGCTGTTTTTGCACTGGTGGATACAGATAAGATGGGAACAAGGAATACATCCAAGACGAAGATTTTTCCCCCTGCAAGCCTGAATATTTTCTAGTCTTTGAAGGGAAAAGGTACAATAAAGATAAGTAGAATAAAAACCTCAAGAAGAATGTACAAACAAGTCACAAAAACTGACTCAAAAGACTCTATGCAGTAAGTACATGCACATCCAGAACTGAATACAGAGATGTTTGGGCTATACTCACCGGGTTGGAATGGGCTGAAACTGTGCTAGCAGCAGATGGAGACCGGGAAACTACAGGACTGATGAGCTGAGGAAAAGTGCCTCTAGCCACAATTAGCTGGACATTATCTTTTGCTTTCTGCAAAATGCTGATAGCCTGTTGATGTGTAATTGTCTGATCAAGGGCTTGTCCGTTAATAGCAAGGATTTGATCTGCTTCCTTCAGCTTTCCATCTCTGTCACATAGGTGTAAACAGATGACAAAACAAACAAATAAGAAAAATCAAGGAAGCATTGCCACAGAAATTGCAATATTTTGACAACTTTCCAGGATTTTTAATAACCTGGACTCTATTCCCCCCACTTGTTTAATCGCCCCCTGCAGTTTTGCTGAAAGGAGCTGATGTGGCACCCTGGTGATGGCTCCCTTTGAAGCTAATCCCACTGATACTTTCCCCTGGTGACTACCCCCTAGCTAGCTTCCTTCTCCCTGAACTGCCTGAGAGACTAAGCATATTAATCTCAGTCACTCCCAACCACAGCCTGGGAACTTATGTTTATCCTTGACTTTGAGCCTCTTGCTTTACAAACCAAGTGCCCCACTTTGTTCAATGCACCCATTCTGAATATTCATCAAACCATGGAGTGGAACACACTTTCATTAGCATGTTACAGAAACAAATTTTGTTTCACTGAAAAACAAGTGGGGGAACAAAGAAAAAGTATAAATGAAAAAAAAAAAAAAGGTCAAAGAAAGAAACTAAACAAAAGCCCTGAACAAATTAAAAAAACCTCTTCACTTTCTGACAAAGGAAGCATCATTGTAAAATTACATACTGAGTCCTTCCTCAGATCTACTCCACAGGAAGTATATGAAGCCTACACAGTTGAATTACCCTCTCTTTCTTCCACCACTTCTTTGCACCCCAAAGTGGCAATGCTTTGATAACAAAGGGCAGCAAGGGAAACAAGAATCTCTATTACAACAGCCTTTGTGAGCAGCCACACTCAAGAAACCCAAGTAGAGCACCCAGGTAGATAAAAACTATTTAGCTTCAACTCACAAGAAACAAACAAACAGGAAAAAAGAAAAAAAAAACAAAACAAAACAAAACAAAAAATCTCACCTAAACAAAAACAAAAGCAAACAAAGAGAAAATGGAAATTAGGCAGATTAAAAAATATTGTAGAGATATAAAACATGCCACATTTTGTACCTGATTAACTACAATTAAGACTGTATACCATGTTCTTGTCTCTCTTGCCCATGTTCTTATTAGACTTACAGTGAGTGTTTAGATCACAAATAATCCAAAAATATCTCCCTAAAGCACAGTGAGAAGCAGCACCAACATGACTCAGCCTCTCCACACAACAGAGTACACCACAAAGCAGCTTGGACCAGTGACACACCTTACTAGTCTGCAGTGAACCAGTGCTGCTGCCATTTACCTTTGAGTTTCTGTGCTCCCTCGGCACTTCTCTCAACATTAGCTGTGGAATCTGAGTTAAAGTCTAAAGCATAATTTCAGCAAGCCATTACTACTGCTGAGCTTCTGTAATATCAACTGACTATCTCTGTGAATATCCCTGACTTCAGGTCAAGACTTGCTTGATGTCAAATGTGGGTTTCACACCTGCAATGGAACTCTATCTAACAAATACCACTGCCAGATACAGCTGACTTTTTTGCATCAAATTGTTCTTCACTGCAGACAATGATGGCAAAATACATATTTTAACTTTAAAAGGCATAACACAGAACAGTAGCTTCCTCTTTTTCCCTATTTAAAAACCCCATGGAAATGTCATTTGTAGTTTTTATAAATTAAGAACAGTTTATACGATGCCTGTTCCAACATCACAGAAATTGTGGTGAGTAATTTTACAACTTCAATGACGCTCAGAATATGAAGAGAGAAACATGTAAACATATCCTTGTACCACAAAAATAACAGCAGTAGCACAACTGAACTGCAGTGTCACATACACACTTGGTATGGTAAAATATTCAGTAGTAATATTACCTATGTGCCACACTTCCCTCCTGGATTTCTTGCACAAATATTCCTAGTTCTCCCCTGTTTTCACTCTTGAGTCCCACAACACTGAAGCCCAGACCACCACTTAGAGGTTTAATAAGGTCAATTGTCTCAACAAGACGACCCTGTTCAGCAGAAGTTGAAAAAAAGGGTACACATGTTAAAAGGTTAAAAATTAACAAATGAACAAATGTTGAAAAGCAGTAATAATAAATATGGCAAACAACTTGGAAATTAATTTCTAATGACAACTATAGCTGGGCAAGACTATGCAAGCTAATAACTGAAACATAGTTGATCATTTCCAATTTCTTGCTATCATACAGAAAATATTTGAGAAATAAATATCATTACAGCCCAGAAGAGGAAATCAGGGAACAAAAGATGAATATATAGAGTTTTGGTTTAGTAGAGACTGAATAGTGTATATATATATATACATAAACACACACACACATATATGCATATATACATATATACATACATATATATATATATATGTATTTTAGAGGGTACAGAACAATTTTCAAGCAAAACCAGAAGAAGAAGATGAATTTCAGAAGGATGAAAATAACCTGGACTATGCAAAAAGGCTCTCCTGAACACCACTAGACTTCTCCTATCCTGCTCGATTAAAGATTAAATAGATAAATCCTAGAACATATGTCTGGGCCTTCCCAGCTCCAGCCACTGAAGGGACTCGTGCACCATTTCTGCCTACTACAGGAAAGTAGTAAGATTAGAGAACAAGGCACAGCAAGGCCAAAATTTTCCAATTTATTTCCAAGAAAGTCACAGAACTAGATTGCATTAACCATGCATACAAGAGCATACTCTGACAAAGTATCTCCCTCATGCATAGAGCAGTAGATCTACAAATGAGCATGAAAAAACAATGGCATGCTGATCTGTAATACACACACTGGTCAGCTAAGGACATGTGTGACTAAGCTCATGAGTTGACTATGTCAGGGCTAGTTTTTCAACTGCTTTCTCATTTACTAATTGTTTCTCAAACTAAAAGGTTTTTTTTATTTTACGCATAAGTGGTATTGTGGTTTATGCAGTAACTCAATTGCCTTTAAATAAATATACATGCATCTTAATCTTCATAGAATCAATAATCCATATTTTGTGGTTATTATATGACAGGGTTACCTGGGACATGTTTCTGATCAGCTGCTCAAAGTCATCACTAGAGAACTTCCCATTAATCTGAGGAGAAATGGATCTCATTGATGTTTCTAACACATTAACTGGGTTGCCATTCTGCTGAGCCAACAAATATGACTCATTAAGTGGCAAGGACCCCATGTTCACACCATGATGAAGAAGCTGAGGGAATTCACCACTGGAATGTATGGAAGGTGAAATATTTACCTGTAAAAGATTGAAGGCAACACAGATTTACAGACACAGCAGAAAGCTTCTCCTTAGGTAAGAACATTATCATAAGCCAACTGATCAGTAGAAGTACTTGAAATTCCAATTTGCAATTTTAAACAGACATTTTAAGGAGAAAAATTACCTTCAATATTTATACCCAATGTAAAGTTGCCAACTACAAGCATAAAACACAAAAGAAATTGATTAGAACAACCTAAAATTATCTTCCATACTCTGTCTAAAATTCATTTGCTCCCATCACCATAGCATCTTGAAGTACTCCAACACTATGGTAGAAGTAAACAAGAACAAATTATCAGTTATTTTACAATTTTAAAAAAAGTATGCATATATTGGTGAAAAAATCAGTAAATCTCACAGCTACATAGAGAACAAATTTCACCAGTCAGGGTTTCTGCATCACTATGTACTACATCTACCAGTGTGACTATCTGCATGAGCTAGGATTCAATACAAGATTACTGAACAAGTCTAAAACCACCAGGCTGATCTGAAAGTCACAATCATACATTTACACAGACTTTACAATCCACTTTTCGCAGAAGAGAAAAGAAAGAAAATTCTCTGTTTTGCACAGCCATAGTAAATCACCTCTTTTCAAGAGGATCTGTGCCAACCAATCTAATGAATGACTGCTAGTATATAAAGCTCAGGTGAAGCAGAAACCCTCATTTGTCTTTTGTCTCACTTGCCTGTTGACTGTCAATTGGTACTGCTTTACTCCAGATAAATTTGCTTCCTACTTGCCTGGCACACTATTATATTGCAATTTCAACACTTTTCATAATTTTACAATGCACAGTTTCTAGCATTCTGCATCACAATACAGAAACCTAAGGTTCCCCTTCCTTGAAGTCCTATTTTAAACTTCAAGTATCAAAAAAAATTTCAAAACAGTAAATATATTCTAAAATGTCTACTGCACCAGTCTCAATTGTTCAAGCACGTTACATCTATTGGGTTTATCGCATCAGTCCTCCAACAGTCTAGTTACTAAAAGGTCAATATTGTTCTCCATCATACAATTCCATCTCATCTGAGTGTTTTAGGAAAATGCAGTAAAACAAACATAATTTGTTGAACAACTTATGTGGCTGGGAAGGCCCTCAAGTTAAAAAAAAAATACCACAAGGCAGCATTAGAAAGAAAAGTTCTCAACAGTATTTCTAAGCCTGCTCTGACATAATAAACTGAAAAGAAGAAAAATTTGGATGTTTGGAACTCAGTGATTTTTATATCCCATTGGTTATGTTCTTTATCCATACTTCTGAGGAATCATTTGGGTTATGTATCAAACAAATTGTAACACCTAAAATGTGCCCATATGCACTGCCTTGACCACATTCATTCATGTTGGCAAGCTTGTAAGGCACAGGTAGACAAGCTTTGTTTCACAGTTCCTTACATTACACAGTAACAAAACCCAGAGAAATAATGAAATTCTACCCTTTTGAGAATATGACTTCCCCCTACATTATATGAATGGATTTGAAACTAGTAAAGTCTATGAAGTACTTGTGTTTCTTACCTGCATAAGGCCATATATTAGGTTAATTCACTTCCACCTTCACAATATTGTCCATTTCAATGTATAAAACTGTATAACTGAACTGGGTCAATTATATGCTTTATTTCTTATTCTCCTCCACCTTCAAATCTTCTTATAGAGCCTGTTGCTATGCTTTTTCCCACAAAAAAATGATCATTGGTGAAATCATTAATCCTTGGAGTATCTAACTATGGCAATTAACCATACTTAAGTAGTTCTACCAAAAATATTTTTACATTTCTACAGCAATATTAAGCAGCCTAAGAGTATATGAGATACACACCTGAACTACCTTTCATGTGCACCTAAAAGCCATAGTATACAGGTCTGATACTATAAATGTTAGTAAGTCTAGATTCAAGTTCACTTTCTAAATTGCAGTGGTCACTGCAGAAAATAGCACTGAGTTACCCTTTCTGCTGAAAGTTACCATCCTCAGAGCACTCTTGGTCAAAGCAGTCCCTAGAGAACTAATCACCTGCTCTGGCAAAGCCAGCAAAGTTAGCCTAAACAAAGAACGGAATACTACGAGTAAAAGCAATCAATTTTATCCAATGTCAATCAGTGAGAGCTCACTAAACTACTTTGGTGCAGCTTTTGGAGTGGTAATTTCAAACTAAGTGAGCCAGGCTCAGCAGCTGAGCATGGTAATGACTTCAATCAGTATGACTACACCTAGAGAAAAATACATTAAAGGTCTGCAATTTCATTTAGCACCATTCTAACTGCATTATTCTGTCCTAGGGGCCTTTTACTGTAGTAGGAGCTTCTGGATGTTTCACATTTCAGGGTGGCAGAAGCAGAAAGTCATTGGTATTACTGATAGTCTTGTAAGACCCAGCTGTGTGTGAATTCCCCACTTTGAGTAGAGTGTGTAGTCATTTTCTAAGACAAAAGAAGAAAAATTCTGTAATAATGCTAAAAGTAAAATTTGAAATGTACAGAAAGCTAGAACACCTTCTACTTTACAAAGAACAAGCCATGCTGGCAAAAAAGGAAAGAAACAGAATCTTATGTCACAGAAACTGACTGTAGCTGAGAGCCCACTGCTTTGAATTTATTCCATGTCACCACACAATGTTTCAGACTGCTAATACAGAGACAATCCCAGTTTGTGAAACATCTCTTTGCATAAAAAGCCTGTTTTTCATGTATCTACAGTACTTCTTTACACATAAATGTGTAGGGAACAAGCTGCACTAGAAAAATCATGCACAAAAATCTTCATCAAGCCACAGTAAACAAAATGATGGCAGTTTTACAATAGTATGGATGGTATAAACTGTGCTTGCATTATGATACTGTTTTTCTCTAGTATACAATAAAAGACTCCATGTATCCATAATCGCCAAAGAACAAATGGAACTACACATCAAAAATAAAAGGTTTTAGAGTATGACATATCGTCCTTATGAATACTATTACAATCTGGATCCAAAATACTTCTTGTACCACTCAAACTTGTCCTACAATTTAAGTATGTTCTCCTTGTACTACTGGACAGTGGATTGACTGCTTTTGGCAGCTCATTGTACTGTTTGCCATGTTCTAAGAGCAGAGTAGTCATGATGGGCACTTCAACTTCCACCGGAACATCTGTCCAGTATCACCATGCTTTTCTCTACTCAAGTTTGAAGGACTTTTTCAAAAAAGGTAAGGCAATGTTCTTAGCAAATTCTGGTTTTCTCCCTTGTAGAGAATTTGCACATTCTCATGCTGAAATAGAAGTAGTTACAGGCCAATTAATTTTTTTTCGTTTTTACGTTGTATGTTTTCACTGACCAAGTCCTGTTCAAACTGGCAAATATAGTGGCTATTTTCCCCACTTGAAATTTCATCTTTCCTCAATACTTTTGTGAGCTGGGGCATCACTGCAGACATAGAGGAATTGACTGACTTTTCCCACTGCCTTTCAAAGCAAAAGATGGAAGTTGTTAATGTTTTTCTACTACACATAATGTAGTAACAACTCCACTATTCTGAAAACACTGGATTATATTTATTTACACGATGGTTAAAATACCACTGAAAGGAAGTCTTACATACTATATATATTGCAGGAAAAGGAAAAAATTGCCTTCCAATTCACACTAGGTTAGCTAGAACTTTAAAACCTTCTCCTCAAAATTTCAGTACAACAGCACAGCTACAACACAGTATTGAACACAGTCACATCTACAACAACTGATAGCAACATCTCATTTTCTTCACACCCTTTTTAAACAAACACAGCTCATATTTAATGGAAAATGTGTTTAGTGCATGAAGCTAACCTCACATAAAATTTCATCTGACCTCTGAAACTCTAAGAAAAAATTAAACTCAAAAAAAAAGTTAAACTGTTAACAGAGTAAAGTTTTCTGCATGCGTGTGTGCTGAAACACACACATATCACACACATGCAGAAAACATGTTCTGAAACAGACATGGTTACACCTTAAAAACTATAAAAACATTTATAGTGATGTTTACAGTAGTACTTAAGGTAGAAGTTCATAATTCCAAGACAAATTTATAAGCAGAAATGTGATGACCACTCTCTTCCATGTGCCCCCCAAAATCCAGGCTTATAGCATGAAAGACTTGAGAGTAACTGCTAAATATTCTTACTAACCACAGAAATATAGGTCATTCCAGGGGGAGAAATAAACCACAAGTGCAAATCTTACAATGAAATATTTTTCATAACTTAGAAATTGCACTACTTTGCAGTAATACAATCACCATAATTCCATTAAAAAGTAGCTTTATAGCACTGTGATTGTATAATTACAGAATGAAACATTATTGCTTTGTTTTATAAGCTCGCTTATGCTGTTTTTTCTTGATTGGCTTTCTCCTTATGGTATAAACATCTCCAGCATGGACATAATTTGCATGAGATAAAAAGAAAAAATCATAAATACCACTTAGTATGACAAAATTTATGTTGTAGTCACACAGACAGACACTGAATACAATCAAGCAGTGCTTACATGCAGTAGATCAAAATACTTTAACAAAAAAGCAACACAAGCCACGTCTGTACTGTATCAACACTTAAAGCAATGATCTCAACATTTCTAGGTCTCAATGACAAAAAGAAATTTTCAGTATTTCTGCACTGCAGCCACTGAGCAGCAGCCCCAGACATCCCAAGAAGCGCAAGACTGATTGCAAGATTCCTGAGTAGCAAAAAGCCCACCTGCAACAGCAATCACATTGCAAGTGGGGAAGCACAAGCCAGAGAACATGCAAGCACAACAGAAGGGAAAAGCCCTGAGCTCCCAGGAACAGGAACTGGCACCAGCACTACTCTGCTGGCTGCACCTTTATGACTCCATCCTCAGAGTAAATGAAGTAGATCTCAAATTAGCATTTCTTATTATCACTTCATTTAAAAGCACAAACAGTATTGTTGCCAAAAGGGGTTCAAAATATGAACTAAAAATCTCTGGCTGTGTTACAGAGCTCAGTTAACACTGTTAAGTGTTCACTGGCAATAGGAAAACACAGTTTCTCACTTCTTCCCTAAATCCTCTCTTGCACTGACACCCAGCTGCTACCCACCACTACACTGTGAAGGAAAAACTATGATCAAACTCACAAGTAAAATAAAAAAAACAAAAACAAAAAACACAACAGAAAAACAAACCAACAAAAACAAACAAAAACCCAACCAAACAAAAAAACTACCAAACAAAAAAAACCCAAAACTGAGAACTGCAGCCCTGCCATCTGAGGCAACCACTATATATTTTGTTCTGGCAGAGCTCTGAGTGGAAAAGGGGCAGGAGAAGGTGTGGAGGAGGAGGTGAACAACTGAGAGACAAAAAGGAATGGAAGAGAAGCAGAACAGGAATGCTAACATGGTTTGATCGTTTTCTTTAAAATATTTCATAAAGAAAATAAAATACTATCAAAATATTTAACACACCACAATCTCTATTTTTCCTCTCTGTCTCTGTCTTATCTTCAAACAACAAGACTGCTCTTCAACATCAGAAAGCAAGCATTAACTGAAGAACAAGGACAGACAGACAAGAAAAAAAAATGGTTCCTTCAGTGCTCCCCAGCTCAAGAGACTTCTGAAGTCAAAACAGTAATTCACAAAAAAACATCCCTTTGTTGTGCTTAGACTTTTCCACTTCAGTTAACTTCACAATGACAGTTTTACAGTACAAACAAATCCTGCTCGCTCATTTAAGAAAAAAAACACCCCACAACTCTAAAGCCTACTATTAAGTACCAAGGCATCAGACTTGCTGACTTTAGCACCATGCCTCAAGATAAAGCAACATACCACTTAGTCCACACACTGCACAAATAGACAGCAGAACTTCCACTATCATCTCTATGCCTTCCAGACACAGTGCCTCAAGCCAGGAATACATCTTTACGTTGAAATTTATTGATGACCCTAGGGGCCCACAATGAAGTCTCACTGGCTGACCTACTTCTGCTGGGATGCTTGCAAAGAATCTGTTTGTAAAGTAAACTGCCATTCTGGCTTCTCTGCCCCCATCCCCTCTTTCAAACTACACTGTCCTAAAAGATGACCTCTTCAAGAATTTTGCAGTAGTCTTGTAGCTCTTTAAAAACTCATTAAAAACAGAGGGTGGTTAAACAGACTGTCACACTTCACCTCAAAAAGAATCAAATGCCCATTAAACTGTAACTGCAGCTCATCATTAAACATAAAAAACATTAGCCATCCTAGTCTCCAGAGGGTAGAAGCAAAATCTTGTCATTGCACAGTTCAGCACCATTTGTCATCCTGTCTCAAACATGGCTGTGACTTCTACTGTTGGGACACAACTTCTCTCCTTAGTCTGGCACAGCTTGGCCAAAAAACCTGGTCACTACTCATATGCCTTGCAGTTTTAATCAACCTGTTGCTTAAGAGCTTCAAGAGCACAGTACCCTAACAGTTCTAAAAAGCGTGTCCTTGAAGGGTGTCCTCAAAAGTGCACCTATGAAAACACAGTGTTTTTTAACATAACTGCCTATTTCATGCTTTTATTCTTTGTCCTGTTTCAATATACATTGTAAATATTTAAATAGCACAAAATAAAAACAAATAATCTCATGTCATATTGTAGGGAAGAAATTCTACCGAAAAGATACAGGATAAAGAACTGACCCAAATCTAAGAATGCTGGAAACATATATTTACATGTGCTACTGTTCACATAAGCACACATTAAAAAAAAGAGAATTCACATCCAAATAGCTCCCCTGAGAACTAGACAGGGTACATACCAAGCAACATGCACAGATCACTAAAGTTACGTCACAGACAAACCTGCAGAATCAGGACAGAAAGTGAAGTTATTCTTCACTTTTTAAAAAATACATGCCTTAAATTACCCATCCTAGTAGCTCCTGCTTCATTTTCTAATTTAGGCAGGTGTATTTAAAAAGATAGCCATCCTTCAACTTCACAGCTAATGTCCAGAAGAGAAAATTTAATTTGCCATTTTAACAAATTTTTATTAATGTTTTAGGCATACTTTTATTTCTCACTACGTGTTCACAGGGTCTTCACCACATAATTCACAGAGTTTCTGGATGTCACTGTTAAATTCTCATTTCCAAATGGCAGCGCAGACAAACCCTCAGGACAATTTTTTTTCCTGAGATTTTTTTTAAATTACTCCAATGTCAAGTCTCTAAATACTAAACCGACAAAATCGTGATGCATACGGCATAGACACAATTCTAATTTATTTCTTGTCTGTGCAAAATAGCATCAAGACGATCCACAAGAAGCAATAAAGGGCATAGTGCATTCTTCTGCACAGCTGAAGTACTGTGAGGATTGTGAGGAATCCTTCTCATCACAATCTGGTCAGAAAACAGATGAGGCTCCACAGTGGTGATAAGGTCCATGTGCAGAGTCTGCTCCCTCCCACTTCAGCAGTTCTACATACCAGACAGAGCTGGCCATCTTGGAGGAGTCAACAGAAATGACAATTTGTAAAGCCAGATACATAGTTTAGTCCTAATTCAGTTACTGAACTACTTTCTATATTTTTCAAATTTTTATTCTGCTGACAAGAAAATTATAGCAACAAATTAAGTCAATATAGCCAAGTTGCTGACCCTTTTCTCAAGCTTATTGAAAACATGCAGAAAATTAATACTTAATAATCTGAGCAAGCAAAAAGAAGGCAAGAGCTCTGGCTTCTCTTTGATCTTTTATTCCTATACAAAGCACAAAATAGATCTTAATTTCCTTCTGAAGTCAACCATTCTACAGTTTCCCTCTACATCCTCATTTTAGCAGGGTAAGACACAAAAAAGCAATAAAAGGTTCCCAGGAAAAAAGTCCTAGACCTCATAGAAAACATGCTCCTTTTGAAGAGCAGAGAAAGAAAGCTTTATGTTAACCCCCCACCCATATCTCCATTTCACTACCCTGCACATTTTAAGTAATGAGCATATACATAAAAATCACATACACAAAATGCAGCCTCATCAAAGCCCCAAAAAGTCAAAGTGGTATGTCCCCAAACCTTTGGATCAGATGTTCAACAAGCAGAAACACACACATCTTTGCGCTACCTTAGCAAGTCTCCCCTTGCACTTACAAGACTGCTTTTCCTACCTGATCTCTCAGTTGTTGAACAGAAGTCTGAAGGCTCAGAATTTGATTAAAGAGAGGACTCTGCAGCACTGATTTTAATAAGCTCAGTTTCTCCTCATTTGCAATGTCACCTCGATCCCGAAGTTTTGTCTGTAAGCGCTCCATGGCCTGGAGGGCCCGATGTGTATCTGCAGGGATAATCATTCCTAGTCAGCAGCAGTCTAGAAACAGCTACACAAGGTACAGCTTTAAATATAACCCTCTCTACTCTTCAAACTACAGAGAACTTGAATGGCTCTGTTTTGAACAAAAATCTCAGCCTGTCTAATGAAGCAGGAAGTCAGAGGCAAAGCATAAATCAGACGCCAATGAAAATTTTATTTCTGTCCATCAAGAAGTGGGTTGCAAAAATGAAAGAGCCTTCATTGAAATTCAGTTACAGGAATTGTGGCTACAGTCCACTGTAAATAAATAGGGGCATAAATAGTCATAATAGAAAACATCATTCTTTTCCATGCAAATTTTTAATTCAATAAAATACTAAAACAATGAAATCAAGACAACAGGCTCAACTTTAAATACTAAACATATGACTGTACAACTTTTGTTTTCAAATTAAAAAACCTAAACACAACGGCATTTCTACACACAGCAGATTTTTTTTTTTTCAAAACCTCTCTCAGCAGTATACAACTTTACCCCAAATCTATCACACTTGATTTGGCCACAGAAATACTGTGATACAAATGAAAAAAAAAAATTACCAATTGCTTCCAACATGTTTTCTGCTTCTCAGCTTCTATTTCAACAGTGGAAAGAGACTGTAAATATTTCCCTGAAAAGTAACAGAAAGAAAAAAAGGTCACATTTATAGAAATACTAAGCTCTGAAGGGAAAGAAAAAAGCTTGACTTTTGAAAGCAATAAACAGCAAAATAACAATCCACAAAAAAACTATCTCCACAGATAATTAAAATAACCTCAAAGTCAAATTCTGACTCACTTTGGTGTTCAAAATCTTCCTGAAAATTGCTTTAGGAATATACTTTGTAATTTATTTGCATTTCCATATCAAAGTAGCTGTCTGCATACTGTTGCACAACATGTCCTGCACTGCTTTAATCAGACACTATGAATCATAGCTGCCACTGAAATTTTACAGTTTCATTGCTTTCCTTTTCAGTGATTCACAAAAGACATTCCCTGTGGGATCAGTTTTCAGGCTCTGTGTTGACAGTTTCAGGTGCATGAGCCACAGCACACTTTTTACAGTCACCTTTGAAAGAAGTCATATAAACCACAAGGCTACAGGCTTTCAGGACTCTCACACTAGAGACTCTATTATTAATATCTATTGGAATTGAGACTCAGATGTGGATGATAGCTGAGTTTTTATCAGTGTGGGTTTCCAGGAATGAAATTCTATGCTGGGAGGAACAAATTCTGAAACTGCTTTGCTTACTCTTTTTTGTTGCTTTTTGGGGTTGTTTGGGGCTTTTAAAAAATGTAGGTCTGCAATTGCTCAGAAATTTGCAGTGACAGAACATGTTTGATGAAGATGGATAGCTGAGAAGTGAGGAGCTCTAATATCATTGCAGGTGTATGAATTGTTGATCTTATCTTTCATAATTTGTTTTCTTTATGGTAGGAAAACACTTCAGTACAGCATCCCCACTTGAATCTGGAGAACCTAAAAACATGCAGAGCTGTGATCTCTAAGCACTCAAGAAAAGTTATTTTTTCTTGAGGCGTTGGATAAAAATAGGAAAAGGAATGATGTTGACACATCACTAGCTAAGACAGCCAAACAGGATCATTAGTTATAGAACCTGATCATTTTGTCAAGCCTATACTATTTGCAGTTTGTGCAGAAAAAAACCAAACCAAATGGGTTTGAAATGGTTTCAAGTTCCATCAGTATGACTTTCCTAGTTTCAATATGCCTGAAGCTTCCTATCAGTTTTATTCACGGAATCACAAAATGGTTTATGTTGGAAGAGAGCTTAAAGACCACCTAGATCCAACCTTATTGCCATGGGCAGAGAACATTCCACTAGACCTGGTTAATCAGAGCCCAGTCCAGCCCACTAAAAGAATGGGGAGTCCATAACATCTCTGAAGATTGCATTTGAATTTGACAATACATTGATACAGATCATCCTTTGGATGATCATTGATCATCCTTTTTAGGACAATGTATAATATTCAAATCCCTTAAACCTGACTTTGTCAAAGTAATGTCACTCCACAATCCAAATTATGCCTTTAAATAAAAATAAGCCTCCATAATTTTTTTTTTCTTACTTGGCAAGGAAAATCCCAGCATGTGATTACCAGATCTGAAAAACAACCCAAATATCTTCTATTTTCACCTTGTCACTCTACAAAACAGGACAAATGTATTTTACATGGGAAGGTCTGGATGAGATTATTTAAATGTTATGAAGGAAGCTGGGTTCCCTAAACCCTTATCACCCATTGCTTTTCTTTCTAGATTAAAAGATACTATCACTTCTATTCAGAGCCACTATTTAAAATCAGAGGTATTTATGTCATGCTTGTAGATGTTTTCCTCAGTACCAATGCAAATCAAAGCAGTTCTTTTCTGTTTCACTGTTCCAGTTCTTGCTCAATACCTACCCTTGGGGCTGTGTAGTGGATAGAACCAGAGAACTGTGCAAAAAATTAGAAATGGAGTATTTTTCAGTCATTTCATTTATCACAGCATTATATGCACAAGCACATAACATCTTATGTTCAACAGATGAAACTACTCAGGAAAAAATAGAGGGTTACTGATCTGCTTTAGCTCTGCAAGAACCTCAAGAAGAGATGCAGCTGTAAAATGTCTCTATCTTTTGGAGTAGCTGGATATTGCTTTATCTTATGACTCAATTTGACTAAAATTTCATTATTCTTGTGCTGAGAAAGGCAAATTTTACAAGTGACAAATTTTACAAGGTCATCACTGTGTTCATGCAATTCTGGACATATGAACTCTAACAACTTATAGCAGAGGATTCTACAAGCAGACACAAGACCTAAACATATCTATAGGTTGAGATTATGCCATGTAATTTGCAACAAAAATAAGTCCTTAGCTCTGCTAAGACACTCATTACCTACTTTCTATTTACCTCATGCTTTAGAGAGAGGAGTGAATACAGCTCTAGCACCATGCTAGTATCAGCAAATCCATTTTGAACGCACAGTTTATTCTCTTTATTTGGATTTATTTTAGTAGGGAATCCCTCCCCAGCTGACCAGCTGAATGTTTTTGTTGACATCAGCAATAAGCACGAGAAAGACCAAAACTGTCATCAGAATGTTTTCCCTCAGACACCTCCTCTGAGGCAGACACAATGCATTGAGGCACACCAGTGTTTGTCCCTACATATTGCAGGCCAAGATGACCCCTGTTCACTCTGCCTGCACTCTGAAATGGCAAATAGATACCTGACTGCTTCTGCTGTGCCACATCCATGCTAACAAGTGGGATCTGTCAGCATCAGCTTAGTGGCACATTGACATAGTGGAAGTACTGGAGAAGCAACCACACGTCTCCAAAATACACGGCAGAGACGTATCCACAAACACCACCACCCATACAGACACACTGCCCTTAAAACCAGCTTGCTTCTAGGTATTTTAGCAACAATGTGCTAGTGAGAAGTAGAGTGGAATGCATGATCCTCGTTGAAAGGCCTAATTCTGCTATAGTGAATATTTCTACAATGGCATTGTAGATTTCTAGATGAAGAGTGGGAAGTTTAGTTCTGATTTCCTCATTTTGCAATCTCCTGGCAGTCCGTATCATAGGAATTTGAAGCCAAAACCAGCCCTTCTATACATGATACAACAATCTTCACACCTCAAAGAGCTTACTAGCTTAGCTCAAAGTAGATTTAACTATTTTTGTATTGCAGTGCTGAAGTTCATTAATCTCTTCACAGTAAAAAGAACACAGGCTGTCTGAGTCAAGACTTTATTGGCAAATCAAAGAAAGACTGTTAAGCAAACAGCAAGTTAAACCTATGTTCAAGTTCTAAAGACAAAGGTCCTTAGAAAGCTGTGATGCAAACAAAAAATGAACAGCCAAACAAACCAAAAAGAAAAAAAATAAAAAGAGAAAAAACCAAACCTCACCATCTTCTCATTTTCCTTCTGGTTTAGAACATTAGAATAGAAAACACAAGGAATTTTAGACAGGTGTAAGGTGACAAACACACCATATTCACTCTAAGAACAAACCAAAGTTAAAGAAGACCCCTTTCAAGCTTGCACTTCCGAAATTTGATTCTTCCAATGCTAATGAAAAAAAATGACCTTTTTTGCCACTCTTCATGCTAGCCTTCTTTGATAACATTGGTTGCCAGAAAACAGCTGGCATGTTGCAACTCTGTCCACTTTTGAATCACTAAAATGCACAGGTGCCAGAATTTTTTTTAACATCTGAAATTTATTTGATCACCTCTTTTCCACTACAATTGCAGAAGGCAATTAGCTAAACAGACAAAAGATTCCTGAAAATAGTCAGACGATCCATTTCAATTGATCATTCTTTTACACCTGATCACTTAGTTTCTATAAGGAAACCTACTCTGCTTCATTGATGGATACTCCAACTACTGTTTCACAAAGCCATGTTAGATAATCCCTTGGAAACTAATGCTCATAGCATGGATTAGGAAACATGCAATGCCAAAGATAGAAAACATAGTAATAGGCTTTGCCCATAGCTCCTGTGTTACTTGAAGTGCTCTGAGCATACAGAGGAAATGCCTATCTTAAGAGTGATCTCTAGGCCCAAACTCTGGCTTGGAGTTGCATGAGATTAAAATTAAATCTATTTAAATTAAGCAGCAAGGTAACCACAACACGCATTTTATAGCTGCTAAAAAGAGTATTTTGGAACTTCTAATCTTTGGCCTGTATTTGTCTGGGCTAGAGATATCCTTTAGTACTTGATTTTTATCCCATGTCATCTTCCTCCCCAATTTTCTGGCTATCAGTCAAATAGGCATATCATGTTAGCATCGTGTGGTCCAGGAACAGAAACCAAACCACACAGGAAGTGGAAGACACTCATTACTGCTAAACTTTCTGCCTTGCCTGCAGATTCTAAGAGCTCTTCCATTTTTCCCACTTACCTCCTGAAAGCTGGATACTAACCCCAGGAGGAGATCTAAGGTGGATCCCCAGACTCCGAGTAGTCTTGTGAAAATTAAGGCAGTGGAAACTCTACACAGTAAATTGAAAGATCTCATGCTTTTCTATGTATTTTTTTCTACCTACTTTCCACTGTCGCAAATGCAATTTTGCTGTTGCATACAGCACTTTTTTAAGCATACAAAGGGTGTGAAAATAAATGCAAGAGAGCAACGATCAACAGGGAAAAAGAGAACAAACAAAAAGAAAAAGCAAAATTAATGTGCACTGTTCCACAAGGAACAAAGCAGATTTCCATCAACTACCTGGAATGTAACAAGCAAACAAGAGATGCCTGACATCTACATTTGATAGTTATGCTAATGAAAATTGTTCTGAAACATTCAAAGCAGAAATAAAAAGGCAGTATTGCACAGCCTATATTAAGACTCTAAGCACTTTGAAAAGACATTACTAGGCTCTTGAAATTTAGCAAAATGCTGAATGTATCAAAAATACATAGAGAGGTAGTGGCTCTGTATGTTGAAGAAAAATTCTGTGATAGAGCTGAACAGCACCATGTACTTTGAATCAATTATGAAAACAGAATTTTGAATATTCAACTACTTTTAACCTTCTGTATGCATCACTCTAATGTATTAAGGAAACTTGAAATGCTTTTCCATGAACTGGCAATCTGTTCACTCTGTATAATTAAAAATTTTCTGTAACACTGTAAGAAGCCCTACATCAGCATAACATATAATATCCATGGTAACTGACATGCTAATAATTGCAATTAGGAAATGGGACTAAACTATCCATAATGATTGCAACTACTGATAAATGTGTGTGATATAGTGTATTCAAAATTGATTTGCAAAGAGCATTCCGAAAACAACATAGTAGGGTAAGTGTTTCTGGTGGGGTTTGTTCGGAGTGTTTTTGTTAATGAAACAAACAGATCATCTTTTACAAAAAAAAAGTATTTTTTTCAGTAAATATCTTTAATTAAGATCAATTGGAATCCTTCCATTAGCTTGAGAAACTGAAAAGCAACTTTTTGGCATATGCAGAATACAGGGGCACTACATATACTGAATTGATGAAATACAGGCATGGTTAATATTGGCTCTTTATGTTTTCAAGCATAGGCAATTGATAACCATATTCATTAAATTCAATTAAACCTGATGAAGCACAGATTTTACAGCAGTTGCACCTCAATGTATATTGAATTCTTCACAGAGGTGACAACAGCATACATAAATGAATAAATACAAAGCCTCTCCAAACAGCTGCCAGTAAGCATCAACAAAGAGTCATCATTTTCTCTACAAACTGAAAACATAAATTTCTCTCTGTGTACTGTGACAATAACAAGTGACTTATACAGAAAATCATAACGCTGTGTAACAAGACCACTCTGCAAGGGGTAAGGACAAGGTCTGAGAAGCCTATGAAAAAATATGTTATTATTGCCAAGGCAAAAATAGCACATTTTTGTATTGACTTGTCAGAAGCACCAGCAGTGAAACATGACTGTCTTTATCGATGATAATATAGTATCCTGCCAGCATGGCATTATATTAGCAAAAACTGCTTCACCAGGATGCTCAAATATAAAGCCAATTAGAAAACGTACTGGATGCACTTCACAAAATTTAATTTTCTTTTTTTGTGTGTGTGAAACATGGAGCAGAGATTAAAAAGATCTTTAAAATGGTTCTCAATATACTGAATAAAGTGCTATTTGTTAAAACAAAACCATCTACAGCTATCTGCATGACTGGGAAGACATAACACATTCCTGCCTGAAGAATTCACAGACCAGGGCCTCACCAGGGCCAGGAGGAATAAAAAGATCCATTAGAATCTACGTAGTGCAGTTCTGTTTCCCTAGTGTTGATAGTGATCTAACTTTTCTAGTGCACTTCTGTGTGAAGAAGGGAGAATGTATCCAGTTGCTAGTAAAAAGCTTCTTCAAAGCACCAAGGAAACCATTAGAAACACCCCAGCTAATCAGTAAATGTTACATGCATGTTACTGTTAACAAGATAGGAGACATAAAGACAAGCAACTAAAAATTGACAACAATTTTTTAAAAATTATGTTCTTTGTCTAAAAATGCTGCTTGTTAAGGTGGGTATGTCCTTAGGTATTTTCCGCTTGCATTCTCTTCTTTTAATGTTACAATTACTTTCAATTTCCACAGAAGCATCAAGTAACACTCCCAAAAAGTATTTTACCACTTTCCCCTTTCCCCTTTTAGATTCTTGCCTACCAAGGAGTTGCTGTTTCCTTGGGAAGCGCAGAAGTGATATGGAAACCACAGGGCATCACACAATAGAACTTCCGCAACTGCAGAATTCAGACCCTTCCTCTTTATCTCAGTAAATCTCTGCTCTCCTACTGCGAGAGACTCCTGACACCCTTTCTGGGACCAAAGCCAGTAAGGACGTTTCCTATCCGACAGTTCATAGCACAAAGCACAAAAAAAAAAAAAAATCTTCTACACG
>VZRH01014903.1:71926-104940 GCA_013397555.1 Urocynchramus pylzowi | reverse complement strand
TTTTTTTTTTGTACTATTACATTTGACTTTTAATTTTCCTAGTAAAGAACTGTTATTCCTATTCCCATATCTTTGCCTAAGAGCCCCTTAATTTAAAAATTATAATAATTTGGAGGGAGGAGGTCTACATTTTCCATTTCAAGGAAAGCTCCTGCCTTCCTCATCAGACACCTGTCTTTTCAAACCAAGACAGACCATCAAAGTGGTATCAATGTGGTATCACTACACTGTCCCAGTCATGGACCAGTATTAAAACTGTAGTCTGTTTGAGAAGGCAATAAAGTTTTACAATTGGCTTTGCCAAGTCATCTTGTGTACAGGGAGACCATGCAAACAACCCTGCTCCTTTGTTTTTCTGAAGGAGCTGATTCCACATGGCTCTGCATGTTCTTAGTTTTAATTTACATGTACAGAAGAGGCAGATATGTACATCTGTGTCCTTTGATCTTATTTATGGTATAGGTGAAATTTGGGTCAGAAGTTAAGATATTAGTATTAGCACTATTATTGACCGTCATTCATATCATTACAAAGTTGCATTGAAAATGTGATTATTCCAGCCTAGGAATTACCAGCATTAAACAAACACCAGTGTTTTGGTGTTTTGGACTCCAAGTAGGAAGAGTCCAAAATCCAAACATGCAAAGAATATATCCATCTGCCTGTGAGCTTGAAAACTAAATATTGCTCATTCACATCAGCCAAGTCATTTATGGACAACAGGTCACATGTCCAAAGAAGACCACTCTGCTCTTTCCTGGAAGAAGCTACCCAGCAAAAAGGCTTTATTAGCTATTATACCTGTCCTTCTACACCACAGTTATTTTTGTCTGGCAAGATTAGCACCTCTAAAAACAAGAAGAGTGGGGAGAACCTTTCCATTATTGAGAATATCTCCTATTCAGCCAGATGGATGAAAGGAGGAAACTTCTGATGCATTGTGCTACAGACTATGGGCCCAGATAAGAGTAAGCATGTCTGTAACTGGCCAAAGTTTTTGGAGTCTCAGTCAGGTTCACTGATGTAAATTCCTTACAATTTGCTTCAATACATTGGTCTTTCCTTCCTCTGTGCATACTCAAGTGCTGTAAAGAAGTTCACCATTCCTACAAGCCACACAGAAAGTATTAAGAAAACTATGAAAAAACACAGAGAGAAAAGAGCTTTCAGCAGACCAGAAGATGTAAACAAGGTTACTTATACAAGTATCTGACAAATGGAAGTTTCATTTCAGTTTGTTCTTAAATAGGAAATTAACACTAAGTAAAAATCCTTTTAGCAAATGAAACAAATTTAGATTTAGTCCAACTGCAACATTAAAAAACTCTGTTAGAGAAGGAAATTATTTCGGTAAATGCCTTTTTTCTGTTAAAATTCATGTTTGTTTAGGCCAGCTGCTTCTCTTACAGATAAAGGTTCCTTGTCATAGTGGTATTGTCATAAAGAGGTCTTAAAAACTTTGATATGAAATGAGCAAATTTGCCCTCATCTGGTCATTAAGTGCCAGAAACTGGCAATATGGAGAAAAAGTAAAAATAAGAAGCAATACTCTATCCAAACCACCCAACAGTAGTAAGCCAAATCCTTCATTTTCAGGAGTGAATCGGTTACCTATCAGTACTCGCAACCTTGTATGCAAAAAATAGTTTGTTTTCTAGCTAGATGGTGTAGCCATTGTCATTGGCTAAGTATCACTTTTTTGTTGTTTTCTCTAGTCTTTTAAGGATTCATAGGCTATAATAGACTTTCTTCAGTTTTTATGACTTGAGACAACATTTCACCTACATCCAGTCAGAATCTCAAAATGTGTTATGCAAAGACTGGCTCAGATGAGCTGCAATTTGTTTTTTCATTATATGGTTGTCCTTTAATTTTTGTTGCCAAGGGGACAAGCCAAGAGGAAATGGATTAAACAACTGCAAAATTATGAATTTTAAGTCTCCTCTTCATAATATTTGAACTTTGAATCTAATTTATGTGTAGAAGGAATGAATAATAATAATGTCATTTCCAAAAATAAACTTAAACAGCTAAACAAAAAATCACTCCCTCTCGTGCTTTTCTCTTTCATATCCCTATTATTTGAGTACTTGAGCTTTGAAAAACAAAACTATAAATGCCCAGGCAACTACAGAAATATACAAAGGTAAAGAAAACAGAAATATTAAACCTATTTTGTCTTATAATCCAGTATTGCCCTAGCATACATAGACCTTCTTAAACATGAAGAATGCACAATGCACGATAAACACCGGTTCTAAATGCTACTCAAGCAGCTGAAAGAAGCTGCTTCAGACAAGAAGTGTTTCTACACCTCCCTCTCCCTCTAGTAAGATTTTTGATAGGAAAGACTTGACAAGAGAAATAGAAGTGAAGCCAACATCAGGAGAAAAATGCTCGTGGTTTTTTAGGACTGTTCTCTGCATAAACTAGCTGTACACAAACTTAGTTTGTATATAACTCCACTAGTTTGTACATAACTCCCTGCCCTGCAACACAGAGTGCATCATTACACTCATGAGGCAGCATGAGCCTTTCTCCTTCCCTCTTCCAGGTCATTGTATGTGTTCTCCTTTTCTAGAATCTTAATGCATGACAACTCACATGGACTTCACTGCAAGAACATTTCTGGGGCTTTCAGACATCCATGTCTGCAAGGTCACCCTCACTGCAGATGTCTTCTGCAGGTGCTTTTTCATGTCACTCTCCATTCCACTGTAATGAAATAAATGAATGACCTGCATATTGAAACTATCCTCAGAAAAGTTAGAAAGAAAGAGTTCTTACAGAATTAATTCAAGCTGGAGAGATTCAAAAGTCTTACTTCAGATCTGTGTGAGAACCTAGAGAAGGCTATCAGTATTGCAACACCCAATACCCAGTCCCATCCAAGTCTGGTGCCTGAGTTTTCACACCTTAAGAGCCACCAGCACTATATTTGGGATATTGAATATACCTAGATGAGTCCATTTTTGTTTCCTAATATATTTTTTGTCTACCCTCAGGTAAATCCTGCTAGAATTCATAAACTCGGTGTTTTTCTATCTGATTTTGGAGCTGTACCCAGACTTCTCTGCTAGAAGAGACCTTCCTGTACAGGTACCACAGGGACCAAAGGGAATCCTATGTGTTCATTTTTGAGAAAGAATTTAGCACACAGGCTAATGAATTGAGATCCCTCTTTGAAGGGATTAAAATTCTTGAAAAAATAACCTACATTATCCTATTGGTATGCTGAGTTGGTCACAGTCCATGCTTTTGACACCAAGACTGTTTGATATCATACTCCTCATACATGGCTTTATTGACATCTAAATCCAAAAGTCTTTTACCTAACTCCTTCTAGGAACATCACAGTAGAGTCCTTGATCAAGAGAGCTTTCAGTCATAGCAAGAAGGAGAAATAAAATTGATCAAGTCTGCTACACTCCAGCTGGAGAGTCTGCCCATGAAGCTATTCTGTGTATATCTGGATGTCTTCTCCACACAAAAAGGAACAAGCCTTTATTTCAGGGATTAAATAACCAGAGAATTTTGTAATCTATAAATCTGAAGTAATAGGAAATGCCTCAGTCCAGCAAGTGAGAAAGATCTGAGTATCCTTGTCTATGTTTTTCCTTGCTAAGGCTGCTTTAGGGCCTGCACCATTTTCTATGAAAATGAAAGATCTCTGCCTATACCTCAGTACTTCCATAAAGACCTTGAAAGCCATAGCAAGGTCATAGGAATCTAGCGTAGTTACAAATTTATAAGAAACTGAATCAATCATATTTTCTCTGGATCCAACTTTACATTCATTACCTTGGTTTTTTCCTCAGGAAAATCCAAATGGACTCTTACTTAATATTATGCTCTCAATTTTGGGAAAATGAGATTAGCTCAGTTGGTATGATGCTAATATGTATGATGCTAATAACACCAAGATTCTGGTTTTATCCCTGGGCCATTAACTTCTGAATTGGACCTGATGATCCTGGTCAGTCCCATCCAACTCAGAATATTCTGATATTAGTTAGAAAATAGCATCTTTAACATGTTTGTTTGATTTTTTGTGTGAATTGTAAAGAAAAGCCTTGAAATTATTTAACAGCAAAAGTAAACTTCTGAATAGTGTAATATGACTCATTTTGCCTCTCCAATTTTATTCAAAATATATCCAGTTATAATCAGCTTTGAGAAAAAAATACCAGTTTTGTCTTCTGACTGTCAGCTGCCTCAGGCTTTCATTAAGCCATAAGCATCAGCAGTCTGATTGTAGCTTGTGTACCAAGTACAGCAGTGACAGGCATGCCTTGCTTGTAAGTGTACTTTTCTTACATGAGTGGCAAAGCATAAGTGATTTTTCAACCTTGATGAGAGATTTGAGAAATTCAATTTCCTGTGGGAACAAAAGTACCTTGTAATCCAGAGGTACTGAAGACTCTTGCTAAAACTGGGGCATGGGGGGAAATGCGAACTCTTAGGAATTTGAATACCTCTTAACACTCAGTGTTTCCCCAAGGAGTGAAATAACAAATCTGATAGACTTTTTGCATACAAACATGAAAGAACTTACAAAAATAGATTTATGCTATAAATTAATTTGACAGATGGCTCAAATAAGAGTTACTTCATTTCTAGTCAAAATTTTTTAAAAAAATCAGATGGACACCCTAGGAAAATTAAGAGTCAAAGGATACATTTAACAGGTGTCAGATGAAGAGTGGAATTAAATGTTATTAAGTGTCCATCACAGTAGCTTGCTGAACCAATTAAAATTCTGTGGAGCAGGAAGGAGTTCAGATCCCTAGTAGTTTCTCTGCAGAGTTCATCTCCATAGTGGTTCGAGCTGCTGCTGCCATCAGTCCTGACTCCTTGTTGCTACCTAGCTCTTCAGATATGCCCGCATGCCATGATGCACTGCTCTGCAGAGACAGAGAGCCCACCTTCAGGTATTCAGAGATGGCTGAGATACCAGAAACATTAGTTACATGTTAGTGTAGCACCAGGCATCCCAGAGTTCAAGAATCGTTTGGACAATGGTCTCAGAGATATGTTATGGCTCTTGGGGATGTCCTCTGTAGGGCTAAAAGTTGGACTTGATGGTCCTTGTGGGTCCCTCCCAGCTCAAGATATTCTATGATTCTATAATTCTTTGACTCAGCTAATTAGCTCTGGACATTGGAGCATTTTAGCCCAGGAAGACATTGTGCTAATGTAATTATCCTGCTCCTGATACCCATGTGGTTGCATAATGTAAACACACATAACTATGAAATATGCCCTGCAAGGAATGAAAAATTCACACCACTGTTTTACAATACTGTAAATTACAGATAATGTTTGTAGTGAAAATTGTTGAAACTGTAAATGTACAAATTAGTTGACTGGTGCAACTTCTTTTTGCAAAAGGTGCTGTAATAGTAGCTTCAGTCTTTGCATACAGGGAGCCAACACTGATTGAGGAACACTATAGAGCAGAAGAGGATAAAAAGGGAAAGTGGAAAACAAAAGTTCATGGCCTCTTCCACTGCAAGTACTGGGAGACATGAAATGAAACTGAAAGTCATGACTTCCCTAGACAGCTTGGTCTAGTGTCTTATCATCCTCATAAATAATTTATTCCTCATGCCCAAACAAAACTTAACTTCTTGCTGTTTTAAACTGTTGAACCTTGTCTTTTTACTACAGGCCCTGTTAAAAAGTCTCTTTCTATCTTGCCAAGCAACTCTACTTTTAGCACTAAAAGGCTGCCCTAAGAGCCCTTTCTTCTCCAGGATGAACAATCACAATTCACTCAGACTTTCTTTAGGGGAAAGGTGTTCCAGCCCTTTGATCAATTTTGTGGCCCTCCTCTGGACCCATTCTAACAGATCTAAAATCTGATACCCCAGATTACAGAAAAAGTTGGGCTATCTTGCCAATTATCTTCACAGCATCAATGATTTGACAAGGGTTCATGCTGGAACCCTTGTTTTCATTACGGAAAGTCCATCAAACATGGTTATCAAGTCTACTGTCATAAAGTCATGATAGGTTTGGACACAGGCAGCAAAATTTTCCAGTACGTAAGGTATGTGATGGAAAAGTTATTAATTTAAATATTTAAATGCTATATCTAATGATATGAAGTTTCTAAAAGCATTTGTATCAACTTAACACTATTCTCACTTTTTGTCTCCTTGTAAAAAGAGCATGCTCTGTCTCCATATGATTGCAGCTGGAAAACAAAAGGTAAGCTCTCTAAGTCTGTTTAGACTAGACTAAACTCTAAATCTGAGTATAAATGAATAAAGTCTCATTTTTAAATATTTAGGCTTTCTCGTTACAGCAGCATTTCCATAATACCTTAAATAAATCCACTATTTGCAGCCCTGAATATCAGTTTTGTTTTTCCATTACCACAGCCTTTGGGATTATGAAATTATATGTAAGGATTATTTTGTATTGAAAATTATAAAAAGAATGTAGTTCTCACAAATTCACACTGCAAAAGAACCATGTTTTTAACTAATATTTGTAAAATACTTAGCTGGATGACTCCAACTAAAAGCTGGCTTTCATTCTGTTACTATCTATAGGAAGAACAAATGATGCTTTTACATACCTTTCCAAATATTCTTTTAAACATTTTAAAAATAATAGCCGTTTGATATAAGTTAGTTTACATTCCTAATGCCTTGTTCTAATGCTACAATGAGAGCATGTGATGTCAAGTTGTTTAGATTCAGCCAGCTTGCCTGTAATTTTTTGTAGTTTTAGAAAGCTGCACATGATAGAGGGAAAACATTTAACATGGCTATTGGTCAGCAGTTTTGCTGGGCAAACTCAGTGAGTTTTGTATCCTTGTAATTACTGAAGCACAAAGGATTTATTGAAATATATCTGGTTATGTTATTTAAATTAAAATAATAAGAGATCTTCACACATTCAAAATATCCTCACATTTAAAGCTACTGATAACCAACTTCCCAACTTAGAAAGGATGCTGAGATAGTCAAATGCATCTGAAGAAGGGCAGAAAGGCTGATGAAGAGTGTAGAACACAAGTGCTATGAGGCATGGCTGCACTGGGGTTGTTTAGCATGGAGAGGAGGCTCAGGGGTGACCTTATCACTCTATGACTGCCTGAAAGGAGGCTGTAGCCAGGTGAGGGTCAGTCTCTTCTCCCAGGCGCTACTGGCTGAATGAGAGGACACAGTCTTAAGCTGCACCAGAGGAAGTATAGACAGGACATTATGAAAAAATTATTCACAGAAAGAGTTATTGGGCATTGGAATGGGCTGCCCAGGGAGGTGGTGGAGTCACTGTCCCTGGAGGTGTTTAAGAAAAGACTGGATGTGGCACTTAGTGCTGTGGTTTAGTTGATAAGGTAGTGTTTGGTCATAGGTTGGACTTTATGATCTCAAAAGTCTTTTTCAGTCTAGTTAATTCTATGATTCTGTGATATCTGTCTGCATTTTCACCTCCCAAAATAAGCATCTAATCACTTATCAAGACTACTGCACCTTCATCACCGACTTCTTATACTTTTGATGAAGTCCAAAACATGAGATAAAAACTATAATTATATTTAAGAAGGGTGTGAAACTGTAGTTCCTGTGTGACTGCAGGTAAACCATAACTCAACACTTTTAAGCGTTGCTCTATCCAACTTAGCATAGTCCTGTATTCTGTTATGTTGGTGTTTTGTGCATGTAGATTTAATGATAAGCGTACACAGAAATCAAGCAATAGCTGCTCTACAAACCCTGCAACTTCACTAATAAATGGACTATTCCACTAGTTGTTCCAAAGAATATTAGAAAGACAAAGCATATAAATTTCCTATTAAATCTCAGAGGAACTTGTTTCTTAGTCTTTTTTCTCCATCCTGAACTGGCAAAGTACCCAATGTGTCTTCCTCATCCAGCCAAGATAAAAAATTTTGGTATGCAATCAGAGGGCTCAACCAAAATCATAGAGAACATTCCTACACTGGATGTTTTTAGAAACACAGCTGGAAATATTATGTAAAAGGTAGTACCCTAAGATATCCTTTTCTTTCCCAGATTTTGAGGAAGAAAACATCTAAAAGATAGTAAAAGTTATCCATTTTAAGGTTGCAGACTGATGTTTAAAAGACAGACTGACATACTGTCTTTTATGTCTTAGACAGCTTAGGACACATTCCCTTGGAAATTTTATTACATTTTTAAGTTCTTTCTTGTTTGTCTTTCTGTGCTTTAAGGACATGATTTGTGAACATTCATGTATACTGTTCCCAGCTTTTTAGCACATTAATTTTTAAAGGTATTCCGTTCCATTTCATGGTGTGCTTGGGCAGCTGTAAATTAAAAACTCATCCAAGAAGTGTCAAAACTACTTCAATCAGATGTGATGGCAGCAGAAAGTTTGTTATTTTTTTGTGCTCATGCAGACAATGTGGTGTAGGATGTTTCTACTGTCAGAGTCATAATACAGCAGCTCTGATGCCATACTGGGGCTATTTAAACCTGACTTGGAAAACCCATGCCTACTGTTAAATTTGCATTGTATAGCTATTATGTCATTGCAATGACATTTGTTTAGTACCAAATTATCCTGTATCATCCCCATTCCCTTTCATTGCATCACTACAGAGTGCTAAAAAACCAACCAAATTGGTCAATATACCAGCCTACTAAATATACCAGTCCAAGTAGTCAAATTGTGTGATATATTTAATTATAAATATATACATCTTAAACATATATATATAAATGTTATTTTTAATTACAATCAAAATAAGGATTCTTAAAATATATTCCATTATTATTATTAGCAAGATGTGAGGACAATAGCATAGTTAGTTGTTTTAAGAGGAAAAAAAAGGGCAAAGGAAAAGAAGTACTTGCACAAAATGATGTTTTCTCACACCACAAGTGGCATGTAATTTTTTTATGTGGCTTGTAATTTTTTACCTTAAATATCACACATAATAGTTAAAAATATTATTTTACCAGTAGATGTCAGTGTAACCATTGAACTCAACTAAAATATAAGAGAGTATATTCTTCATATTCGCCTCTGCAGACAAATGAAAGTATACTAATGAAAGTTATATCATGAAACAGTTAGTGTGATGGTTTGGGAAAATACTGAGTCTGTTTTTCTTACACTGTTTCATTTATAGCTTCAGAAGCTTGAAGGGAGCTTCTGTTCAAAAAAAATGTCAGAGGTATTTTCTAGGCATCTTCTTTACTTTCTGAACAGCAACCCTAATTTTCCTTTTTTTTCCCCCCCAAAACCTATTGAATGTACATTAATATGTAGCATTAACAGAAATACATATTGGGACTTGACTTTTTCCAACCACAACCTAGGATTATCCATCCAAAAGCACAACTACAATTTATCAAAGATAATTGTAGCTTTCTCTAATCTTTCCAGGGAGAGTTCAGCACTGAGTGAACTGCATAGTGGCTTATATAGGCAGTTAAGCTGGCAGTGCCATATATCATGAACTGGTAAATTTAGAATCTCATTAAAAGTAACATAGCTTGCCATGCTCTTCTTCCTTATTTTAAGTTTTCATGTACATAGACTGTGATTCTTTATTTTTTCCTGCAATAGCTGGTGCTAGTCATGACATTTCTGGCAGAAAATTCAATTCTTCATTATCATTTAGATGTTAGTGAGGTCATTAACTGTTGGCAGAGGAACACAAAACTCACTCCAAAACCCAAAGTCCATGGCAGAATGAAATCCATTGAGATGTTTACCCAAAACCAAAGAAGAAGAAGCAGAGACAAAAAAACCTGTTAACAGTGAAAGAGTTAAACTCTTAAAATAACAAGTACAAGCTACTATCAAGTTAAATAAAGTCATTATGGGCAAATTGTTCTACTTATTTAGGTTTTTAGAAACTTGTGCTAGAATTACCACAATGGAACATGGAACAGAGTAAGTTGAAATGTAGAAGTTTCATCAAGCTACATTCTCCTGTCTCCTCCCTGATTCCTGTTATCTGTGTCTTGTCTATACACAAATATCAGTTTCTTGTAATGAGGTGGAATATTTTGTGAATCATTCGAGAAATGCACAATGTTTTATAAAGACACCAGAATAATCAAGAACAGTTCTGTTATTGACTAACATCCTTCTTGGCTTCATGAATCATAGAAAGTTTAACATCTCTTCATCAAAATCAACAGACTGTATTATTTACAATCTCCACAGTTTTCCTGAAGGCCAGTAATCTGTCCCACATTGCTGATCATTACCAGACAGCTGACATCAAGATGTATAAAGTACATAATATGCAGAACAGGAGAATGGTTACAGAGCTTGGGATGAATATGCCTCAGTGACGCTAAGTTCTCTGATCAGATATGTGAACAAGAAAGAAGAGAGATGAAATCAGGCATCCAGGAGACTCTAGTTAATACACAGCCTGGAAAATTAAGTTAGGATGAAAGTAAAGAATACTCTTTGTGAAGGCACTAGCCTCTTAAAATCAACAGACCTGTGGAAGCAAATGGAACATAATACATAACACTGCAAAGCCTTTCACCATTTCTCCAGTACTTCTATTAATCACACAGCAATGCTACATGAAAAAGCAGCTTTCACCCCTTTGGTGGCTTGACCTCATCACTAGGTATGAAAATTCACCCCGGTAGGGAAATCATAAATTCCATGATAAAATCATACCTATCTAGGATCTCACTGTCACGTGTCTCCCTTGCTCACTGCTGAAATGGCTGCTTTCTTTGATGCACCCTATCTGACCCAAAGATAGCTGTCTTGAGCATGGTGCTTAGAGGGGCACCTTTCCAGACACAGGTGACCTGAGCTCAAACCACAGTCTTTGAAGTACCTGTTCAGCTGCTGACAGGTATCAAGACACTATGCTGTGAAAAATGCTCACCAGATGGTGGCATCACTTTAACATGTGCAACTTGGTTCCTTCATCTCGCTTATTTCTTTCTAGAAACTCAGCAAGTACCAATTGAAACCCATCACAGTAATTCTTCACTGCCATAAAATAGCAAGATTCTCCAATTTCTATAGTTTTGCAATGAATACTTGACATAATTTGATGAGGTATAGACCATTGCTAGCTTACTCAAAGGCTAAGCTAAACTGGAATAGACGGCTCTGTGCCTTACCCTCTATATTACTTGGTGGTATTGCAAAAAGTAAAGGAACTGAGAAGTAGCATAAGGAAGGTAACAGCTTTTCAATTTTTTTTTTCCTTCTGTAGTCTGCTAGATCACTTCATTTACTGAGGAGGATCTTTAAGTGAGATTTATCAGAGAAACTCACAAATGGAACACAAAAAGCAGCCTGTCCTAACAGCAGCAGACATAAATGTGCCCTCTGGTGTCAGCTGTGGTTTTTCTATGATTTGCCTCAGTGACACAGTGGTAGAGGCAATACTTGCTGGATACTGTTACGACAGGGGGGAGTGGGTTGGAGACAGAGACTACACACACCCCAGGATTCTCATGTGACAACAGCGATCTTTATTTACAACCTAATTTATATAGGGGGTTTGAAATACCCCGGTCTAAACCACTGATTAGTGGTCTGATCTCCACACAGCCCAGGTTCATGGCCAGTGAGATGTCTCCACCTTAGGATAGAACATGAGCGGGTGAAGTCCCTGTGTAGCTTTGAATCCAACCTAGGTTTGAGCCCCCACCTCATCTGAGGACCTGTTTTTCCTCTAGGTTGGCCGAGGTTGAAGGTCTAATGTAACCAAATTTATTTGGCAGCTACAAGCTAGCTGCAACCATGACAGGTACTAGGAGGAAGGCGCTGGAGTTCAATTCCATAAAGCAACTAGGCATTAAATTCCTCGCCCAAAAGCTTTCTTTGCTTAGGTCTTCAACACTTAAGTCCAGCTAAGGGGGTCCCAATGCCCTGAGCTGGAGGATCATTACTGTGAAAGTGATAAACACAATGTAGGCCCAGTGCAGGATCTGCTGTTCTAGCTGGATCCCTCTAAGTCCATGGGCCCTCATGGGACTCATCTGAAAACCCTGAAACTTCTGGCTGGTGTCAATGCAAGGTCTCTCTCAATGGTTTTTGAACAGTCTTGGACGCTGGAGAGATTTCAGTTGACTGAAAGCTGGCTAATGTTGTCACATTTTTCAAGAAGGGCAAGAAGGATGATTCTGGAAACTACAGGCCTTACAGCCTCACTTCAGTGCTTGGTAAAATTATGGAGAAGATTATTCTTCTGGGAATTATTAAAAAACACCTGAAGGACAGGCAAGTATCGATCAGAGCCAGCATGGCTTCATGAAAGGAAAGTCCTGCTTGTCAAATCTAATTCCTTTTATGACAAGATAACACACCTAGTTATTCAAGGGAATCCAGAACATGAAATCTTTTAGCATTTCAGTAAAGCTTTCAAAACTGTCTTTCACAGTATCCTCCTGGAAAAACATGTCCTACGCACAACACAATAAATGCCTCGTGAAATGGGTGAGCAACTGGCTCATGGGTTGGGCACAGGAGATTTCAGTGAATAGGATGGCAGCAGATTGGTGACCTGTTGCTATTGGGGTTCCAAAGGGCTCCATCCTTGGCTCTGTGCCCTTTAACATCTTCAAAAGTGATTTGGATGAAGGATTTGAGAGTATACTGAGCGAGTTTACCAATGACTCTGAATTGGGAGGAGTTGTCTGGCTCCCTTTAAAGGCAGAGAGGCCCTGCAGAGACACCTTGATAAATTCAAGGGCTGAGCAAACACCACTGTCATGTAATTTAGAAAGGAGAGTGCTAGATTCTGCACCACTGATGGGGCAACCCTGGATGTATGGACAGACTGGGAAATGAGATGCTGGAAAGCAGGGCCATGGAAAGGGACCTGGGCGTTCTGGTTGATGAACAAGGCAAGTTGAACATGGGTCAGCAGTGCCCTGGCAGCCAGGAGGGCCAACCCTGTCCTTAGGGGGCATCAGGCACAACATTGCCAGCTGGGCAAAGGAGGGGATTGTCCTGCTCTGCTCTGAGCTGGGGCAGCCTCACCTCAAGTGCTCTGTGCAATTTTGGGCATAGCAATATAAGAAAGACATTAAACTATTAGAGAGTGTCCAAAGGAGGGCAATGAGGATGGTGAAGAGCCTTGAGGGGAAGCCATATGAGGAGTGGCTGAGGTCACTTGGTCTGTTCAGCCTGGAGGAGATGGAGGGGAGACCTTATTGCAGTAAAAAAATTCCTTGTGAGGTGAAGAGGAGGGATAGGCACTGATCTCTTCTGTGTGATGACCAGTGACAGAACCTGAGGGAATGGCCTGAAGTTGTGTCAGGGGAGGTTTATGTTAAATATCAGGAAAAGGTTCTTCATCCAGAGGGTGGTTGAATACTGGAATGGGCTCCCCAGGGAGGTGATCATGGGAGAGAGAGTTCAAGAAGAGTTTGGACATCATTTTCAGACTCACAGTGAGATTCCTGTGGTTGTCCTGGCCAGTAGTCAGACTTTGACAATCTTTGTAAGTCCCTTCCAACTCAGGATAATTTATGATTCTATTATTCTAATAGTTTGGTGAATTAAGCACTAGCCTTCATTCAGGGCAAGAGAAGAAAAGTCACATCTTCTGACAAAAGCATAAGGACAAGCAAATTGCTAGTAAATACAATGAGGAACTTGTCCTGTTGCAGCCTCCTGTTTTTGTTTCTTTTCTAGCCAGTACCAGGTGCCATACTTATAAAGATTGGCACATCAAGAGTGAGCAAATTTAGCTTGGTCAAAGTTCAGTTTTCTCTCATAATCCATAGTGGTGCCCTCAGGACTGCAGTGTTATGGTCCCAACAGCTTGGCATCAACCAAAGGCATAAACACTTTAAAATACTTAGAATTAAACATACTGAAAGTATGCATCATGAAAGTAATAGAATTGCATTTGAGTGTGCATTGATGGAAGCAATAAGATCAGTTTGGCTGCTCAGGTTGGCCAGACCCATTAGGCAAATACATAAAAAGGAAAAAATACACATCATCTGACTTGAAACAAAGATTATGTAGTTCACGTCCGTGGTAGAGCCAGTTCAATATTTTAATTCACAACAACATGAATAAAACACAGTTTTAAAAGACAGAAAGTAGACACTTCATATAATTTTGAGGAAAAGGGGTTTTTTAAATAGAGAGTGACTTACTGATAAGTACAGATACAACCAAATATTGAAGGCATTTGGAAACCTAGCCCAGATGCAAATTTTGTCATTGTGTCTATAATGATCTGACTCAAAAGTGAGAAACAAACATCACAGAGCCTGAAGGTAAGGTAGTAATGGAAATCTGGGTGTGAATTCTGTGATTCTGATGTGTGTCTTCATACACATACTACTTTTGAGGGCACCCCCATCTTTATGCAAATGATGAATTCCTGAAATATGTACCATACGATTTGCGGAATAACAATTTCCCAGTTTTGCATAAATTAAACAGCAGATCCTGATAACTAAGCTTTCCCATTTAAATTATGCCTCAGTTCCAAATCCATGGGATATAAATGAGAGCAGCATATGGTCCAGAATGGGAAAGCTGTGGGACTTTCATGTATGCACCATGGGAGCAAATGGCTGTCCCACAGATGGTGCAGTATTTAGATGCATCTCCTGTATGATGGATGCCAACGCACAGGAGGATGAAGCCATGAGTAGCCTCTAGAAGTCCCCAATGGCAGGCTTGCCTAGAACAGATGCTAGAGCTACACAAAGGGTTTGCAAGGGTAGATCTTTTTATATCTTGGCTTTCTGTTTCCAGTGCTTGTCTGTATATGGAAATTTATGACATAGCTGAATGATCTTTCCATAAAGCTGCACTATAGTTAGAATTTCTCTGTGACAGCAATAATAATAAAAAAAAATTATTTCAGATTAATCATTTCAGTTTTTACATGAGCAGTTCAGGGAAAAGACACACTTTTTGGGGTTTGTTTTTAACTCTCTTGGCCTGGGCTGGGAAAAGAAATTCACAAGGCAGAATAGATGATAAAGGTCAGAGATGCAAATTCCATATTCCACAGACTTCCATAGGCACAAATTATATACAATGCCATAAACATTGACAGAGGTGAACCTTTAGACACAACCAACAGGGACAATATCACTGATAGGAAAGTCAGAAAAATCTTTATGTGAAAAGTAATTCAGGCCACTGTTACATGTTTAAATATCGGGTTCGGTTATGTGGAGAAGAGTTACAAGATATTGAAAAGAAAAAGAACTTTCATTTCAAAAACTGCTCTGTATTTACTTGTGAATCCATAGCCAGCTGTAAACAATAAATGAGTTAGCCCACAGGGATCCTAGCACACTGGTGAATGTCCCATCAGCTATAATCAAAACACGCATATAAAGCAGCAGAAAATTGTCACAAAAACCAGATAAGAAAATGCTTGTGACAAATGACAGCAGTGAACTTAGTAAAGCAAGGCACCGTGAGCATACAAAACTCCTCTCCCTGGCCTTCTTCCCACGGCTAACCATATCTCACACACCCTGCCTGCCCTGCATAATCTCTCCCCCTGACCCCTCTCCCATTTCCTCCTCCTACAGCCATGCTCCCTTGCCCTCCAGATGCTTTCATGAATACCTGATAGTGTTGCTGGCATCAGGATTCTTACCACAGACTGGGAACTTGATGTCCTTTTGAAAATGCCAAGCTGGGCAGCAAGGGGCAGGCTTCCATATGAGTTTTGGAGAAAGCAAGTGGTGGGAGCTAGGCCAGGAACAGAAAGGATTGATCCTTCTCTACTATCAGGATGAGGATTTATGGATCAGAGCCTGGCGAGCAGAAAAGAGCGCAGACACATGCTAAAATAGGCATGGGGTGCAGAGATGTGGCAGCAGCAGACTGTGTGGTTAACTCCACATAGTGGGATTGATACTGTTGGGGAATGCTTTCTGCTGACTCTGCTTGAGACCCCAAAATCTTCTCCCACATGCTTCACACACACATGAAGTATGTCTCTTCACAGTTTTGTCTCCTTACCCTTTCCCCCTGCTCAAGAAAACGAAACAGTTTTCTTTCATAACAGAGTTAACGTGAGTCAGCAAACTTCCTTATAAGACTTCACCTCAGCCCTTCAAAAAGCTGTGCTAGCATTTTCTAAGGACAAGGGTCAAGAAAGAGCAGGGCTAGCTCAGGATTTTTTTTTTTTTTGCCCTTGTTGAGTTGTAGCTAAAATCTCAGTTCATCCACAGCATATAAGAAGAATATGATGGATAGATGGAAAATTTTATAAAATCTTGCTGTGTTTGAGGTCACAGAACAGATGTGGATCTCAGATCTCTAGCAGGTTCACTGCACTGGGGGAATTCAAAGAACAGAGGTTTTTCTGTGTGGCCATTCTGTAAATCAAGGGCAGACTGTATGTATGTTACAAAAACTTAATCCCAGAATTCCCACCCCCCCCTCCCCCCAGCCTTGTCTTTCCTTTATCTGTTTCTTTGATATATATTTTTTTTTCAATTTGTGTTTAGAGTTAGTTTTATTAAGGACATTCTGCTTCATCCTACTTTTCTGTTCCAAACATCTGGCAGGTTTTTTTATTCTATTTTGCTTCTTCCTCTCTTAAATAGTGGTGAATCATTTTTCTCAGCCTTTCATTAGTCTTTTCTTCAAAGTGTTTTGAGATTTTTCATAATTCTTCTTTTCTGTGAAGACCTTTTTCCCATTCCAATTCCATTTTTGAGAGTGGATTAGTTCTATCTCTTTTCTTCTACCTTTAAATTTTTTGTCCTCAAAGTCTCACTATATTTGAAATTAAAAATATAGATATGACCATTATTGAAAACAATGCATCTATGCAGACTGAAAATTACAGTCATTTGCTGGGTACAGAACTGTCATCAAGAAGCCATTTGGTCTTCAGCAGATCCATAACCACCCATACATACATATCTAAATAAACTCATAACATGTATAATGTGATTTAGTGTTCCATATTTAAAAATTTCACAGCTAAATGTGCATGCCTGTATAAAGTCAACTGCCCTCTCCACCTGCAAAGGTGTCTCATAAGGGACCAAATGTATCCCTGAGTAGTTTTGTAAGAGTCACTGAAGTATCACAGGAGCAAAATCTCTGAGAGTGTTCTGGTAGATATCGAAGAGTCATAAGAGATCTAAATTTGTGAAGTACAGTGACAGTTAAAAATAAAAAATAATTGCATGCATAACAGGTTACTATTTTTTTCCTAATGATATAATTTGAATTTATATTATTATTTTTGTTGTTACATTTACTCAGTAGAATCTTCCACTCAGAAAGTTATACACACAATGCCTGACAAGTTGTATTTAATTCAGGCAGTGTCATGAGTCAATTTACTTGAACATTTAATCATTAGACTAAATTTCACTATTAAAAAAAAAAAACATGAAAGGCTAACTAGATTTCTAGGCACTCACAATAAATTTCCAAATGAAAAATGCATCATCTCCTCAGCTACAATAGTATAGATCAAAATTATGACCCTTTCCTTCCACCAATTTAATTGAGAAGGCAATTAATCTTAGTAATTTTTTTTCCATTTCTTTTTTTCTATATAAGATCACCTAAAGTTTGATAACTTCAATAAAGCCAGGACAAGCAAATTATTTCTTAATATAGAAAATTTCTTCTAATAGCTAACATGCACTAGAAAAAAAAATCCTTCTAGTCATGAAAATGTAGCAAATCAGCTCTGCATTTAAAGCTCCAAAGTTTAAATTTGACCTGCTTATTGACATCCAAGTAAGTAACAGAGGAGTTTTATTTGGAAATACTCTTGGAAAGCATTCAACCCAGTTTTGGCAGCAATAATTTCACTGTAGTTTGGGGAGAATTTTACCTTCTTTGAGTGTGCAATTTGCTGGCATTAACCCAGAAGTATTCTACCAGAGTCACGTGATCATGTTCTTAAACACGCACAATTTGGGAAAAGTCATTTTGGAGCATTTTGGGAAAAGTCACAAAAGGGACATTTGGAGCATTTAGGGAGAAGTCACCAAAAGGACACATGGCATCTCTTCTGTTTTGCATGTAGTTTCTTGTCTTTGGTCTCAAATAAAGAATGTCAAAGTCTTAAGAAGGACTTTTCAACCAAGGAACCATTTTTCAATTATAATACAGAGACAACAGCATTTTGCATTGAATTTACAATTTACTCACTGCTGCCTCTCTCACTGGAACTAACCTGGTCAGAAACGACTTCCAAAAACAATTCTGTCTCCTGTGTAATTTTTTTTTTTTTCACACAGTCACACCAGCTCTTAAACTCCATTTTCTTTTATTTACTAGATACTTAAAGAAAAATTATTTTTGATTGTATTTAATTGTTTCAGTAGCAGAATCATAGGATCACAGAATACTTTGGGTTAGAAGGGACCTTAAAGGTCACCTAGTTCCAACATCTGTGCTGTGGTCAGAGGCATCTTACAGTAGAAGTATCATAGAAGCAAACTGTGGCTGAGGCTAGCCAGCACCCCTAGAGAGAGCCCAATCCCACCTCTGGTTATTAGAGATAGAGCAGAGAGCCTAGAGCAGAGACAGCTGCAGCACATTGCTCAGGGATATGTCCTGTAGGGTTTGATTATCTCCAAAGATGGAGACTCCACAGCCTTTGTGGGCTCTTTGTCAGTGTTCAACTGTGATTGTCCTGTGATTGTCATAACAAAACAAAAAAAAGAAAAAATATTAAAACTTATGTTTTTTATTTACTGCATTTCAGTTCCGTTTGTACCCATCATTTCTCATCCTGTCACTGAACAAAACTGAGAAGAGTCTGTCTCTATCTTCTTTAGTGCACCATCACATGTTATAAACATGGATTAGTGTCTCCCAAGTCTTCCTTAGGTAAACAGTTTCAGAAGTCTCAACCTTTTTCATTTGACAGATGCATCAGTACTTGCAAATTTTTAGTGACCTTTCACTGTAATTTCTGTAGTATGTCTAGTATGTCTATTTTTTTCTTGTACAGGAAAGCCCAGCACTGGACCCAGCATTCCAGGGAGGGTCTCACATTGATGAGTGGAGAGGAAGGATCACATCACTTTTTCTAATGAAATTGCAGATACTGTCAGATTTCCACATGGGAAGGGCACACTGCTGACTCGTGGTCAGACTAGTGTCTAACAGGACCCCCTGTACCTCTTCTGCAAAGATACTTTCCAGATGGTTGGCTCCCAGTCTTTGTTGCTGAATGAAATTATTACCACATACAGACTTTTCTTTCCACTCATTTAAATTCATGGAGCTCCTTGAATCCTACTTCTCCAGTGTTTACAGGTCCCTCTGAATGGCAGCAAGGGCAAATGATGTAACTAGATACTCCTCCTGGTTTTGTAACTTCAGCAAATTTGCTGAGGGTGCACTCTGTCCCATCATTAAGGTCATTAAAGCAGGTATTAAACACCGTTGGATGCTTTAGGGCTTTACTGAGCCCTAAAGGAAACCTGTAGTGATTATCCTCCAGCTGGAGTTCCTGCTTCTTTTACATCTCTGTATCTAGTAAAGAGATTTTGACAGCTTTCAATCCACCTCACTGTGCATTTATCCAGCCCATACCTCCTCAGCTTTGTCAGCATCTTCTGTGATTGTGGCAAAACCCTTGTTAAATCAAGCTTACTAGCATCTCCTTCTTGCCTCTCCTCCCCCAGCCCTTGTTATAAAATTTATATAAAAATAAAGCCCTTTTTATCATTGTAGAAGACTACAAGAAGGGTCGGACGTGATCTCATTTTATATATCCAAATTGATTTCTTCAAATACCCTGCTTGTCCTCAATATGCTTTAAAATAATTTTCAGAATTTTTAGTCCACAATCTTCTCAGGGATTAAGGTGAGACTGAGCAGTGCTTCCCCAGATACTCCTTCTTGCCCTTCTTGAAGACAGGAGTGATATTTAATTTCTTCCTGTCATCAGGGATCTTTCCTGATCACCATGACCTTGCGGAGACAAGAAGAGTAATTTCACAGTGACCTGGGCCAGCTCTCTCAGCACTTACAGGTACATGAGTACCTGAGATCCCAGAACCTGTGTATGCCCAATTCACTTAAATATACCCTAGCCAGATACCCCTCCGGCAAGAGTAAGTTTTCTTTGCTCTAGATTCATGTTCTTTGGTTTAAACTGACTGTTGCTTAAACTTTAAAATATTTTTCAGAAGGGATTTTTTCAAATGACTCAGGAATTTTAATAATCACCAAGACACAACACCCCTGCATCACTACTTGAAAAATTGACACTAAAATTTATTAATAGTACTTTTGCAATTTTTGGTCAGAAAAGTTAAGAAAACTATTTTTGTGGGAGGAGTAGGAAGAGACAGGTTGGCTGAATGTTAAAAGTTTTGAGAAAACTAATAGCCTAAAAAGTCCTTCATGTGGAGATAAACATTTTAAATCAATGAAATCAGAATGCAGTATTGAATAAATTTGCATCAGTGACCTTTATGAAGTGGACTTTCCTCAGATCTCCAAGATGAGCAAAAAACAGTTAAATATCCAAGTTGGATCCAAAACAAGACTGTGCAAGTACAGAAGTCTTTTTTGAAAGTGGTACCTCCAGGAGTAGGTCAATACAGAGTCATGGATGTGTGTTGATCTGGCTCCCATCACTGCAAGAAGAGCTTACTTGGGAAAAAGAAGACAGTAGATACAATCATCAAAATATCATCTTCTGCCAATACTAAGATGTTTTTCTACAGAAAAAAAGGCTTATTTTGAAAAACAATCATCTCTTAAATATAAGAAATTGCCAAAGAAAGTCTAAAAAAATGAGTAACCCAAGCCTGAAGATTACGAAAAAATGTATCCCAAAAAGAACAAAATATAATATGCAGAGCTTATAACAATAAAGCTTCCAATAAAACAAAACTTCTGTGCATCTGTTAGTGCCATAGGCATTATCCAATATGCAGTGAAAAACCATCACATTTGTGCCAGACATTAAATAAAACTAGATGAATCTCTGGAAATACAATGCATAGGCAAAGATGAAGGATTAGATATAACTTCACTGTCTGGATCAATCTCTGTTCTTTCTTTACATTTAGGCACACGACTAACTGCCACATGATATGTAGCTCAAAGTAAAACGAACAATAAAAAAGTTTGATCCAGACCAGCTGGCAAAGAATTGGTTTTATGCCAACATTAGTAGGACGTGCAGGAGCTGTGTTGAGATTTAGTGGCTCTGCAAAAATATCTGCATGCTGAAATCATCAACTCTATGGAATTATCTGTTTCTGCTGGGTGTTACCTGTCCGGAAACAAATGCTCACCACCCAGAAATGTACTTTACTTTGCTACAATTCAGGAAGGAATGTTCTTTGGGAAGAAGGAAAGACGGAAATGATCTGGGAAACAATGATAAATGTTGAAATCAACCATCAAATCTACATACTTATAAATATACTCAGTGTGAGATCAGGAAACAGGAAATGTGCATAGTGTTTATTACCCACACACAGCAGTGAGACCAGCTGCCTACATGTCCTGGAGTGGTCAGGATAATCCTGTAATTAACATTGCACCTCAATAGGGAAAAAAAAAAATCTAGTAATCTCATACTTGATGATGGATGTGTGGAGGAAGAGGGCAGCAAAGAGCATTTAAAGACCACTGTTAGGAATTTCTGAGGAGCTGATTCCATGCCATGTTCACAATGCAGTTTTCCTGCGCACAAGCACATCCTCGAGCAGTCCAAATACCTTCTAGAGGTCCTGTGTCAAGACATCCTGTTTCTTAACAGCAGATATACAAGCTGTATTTCTTTTAGAAGCCAAGAGATGCTACTTGAAATGTAACACTAGACATAATTCTATTAGTACCTGGTGCCAACAGAGATATACAAGTATAATAGAGATATACAATTATGATTAAACCTTTCAAATACTATTTTTATGCTACCACCCCTTACCATGAAAAGAAAAGGATTTCTGAAATCTCAATAGCCGAAAGGATGGAGGTCACTATAAGGGGAGATCCCTTTTGTAGGGATGGCAAAGGCAGAATTCCTCTCTGGAAGACACAACACTGCAAAACCATTTCAATTTTTTTTAAGTGTATAATGGATACTCTATTCATCCTCTATGCATTGCAGCTTCTAAGATGCATACTTTCTTCAACTTTAAAATTCAATATAATGAGACAAGCCTTTTTAGAGAACAGGATTAAATCTGCACAACAACTAGCAGCTTATATCCTTTACTCCTTCATTCACACAGAGAGAAATGTTGCCACTGAGCAACAGAACATCTTGGGGTTGATAAGGGATCATTTGACTACGGACAAATTACTTTCACTGATTTTTGCTAGACATGAGAGAGAGAGTGGTTTGATGGCAGCACTGCATAAGGGAGGGCACGGGTTCAATGATTCGTGACAAATGAGCCTTACCTGCTGTATTTTAAAGTGAAAAAAATCAGTTCGTGCAAAAACTGTCATACCCATGCCTGGTTTTTTTAAGCCTTTTTTTGAGTTAACCATCTCAAAATTCACATACTGTAAAACATATTGTAGTAATGATTATTGATCTATCAGAGAGCAGCACTATAAAATAGCCTCACTGAAGTTTGACTAAGACAAACTCTGAAAAGGAGAAAGAGGTATAACATTTCTGATTTGAGGCAGAGATAGCCTTAATTCTCTCTCTACTGGGTTTTCACTTAACCCCAGATGTTATCTTAGAAGTGCAGCCCAGCTCCTCTGATGCTGAACAGCAGAAGAGCTAGTGTAAAGAAATTACCTCCAAAAAAGTACAAATCCTACCTTTTTTGGGGTAAGACTGTCAAATATTGGTGCCTTTTCCAGACACATTCCATGCATACACTTTAAATCACTAAATGATATTTCAATTTGCTCTGATTGATGGTGGAAAACCTAGTGAGCAACATAAGTCTTTTGGGGTTCCCCTCTACTTCCTACACCCACAGAAGACATTAATTTTGCTGTTTATCCATCTGCCTTGATGCTGTATTTTGTTCTAGACTTGTGTTCATGATATGAATGTCAAAATCATGTCATTATGACCAAAAGCGAATGAACAGTGCACAAATTCTCAGTGATGTTTCACTTAAATACTGTAATGGAGACTTGAGCATTCAAAAATACTGTGCTGTACTCTGCTCCAAGTGCCTACTAGTGTAGCAAGAGATGAAGGGTTAAAAATTTCTCCTTGTCCTTTGAAAAGTTCTGCTTTGTTTTCAAGCTTAAAATAGCCTCCAGTACATCTATGTCTCCCAAAAGGGAGCTGTTTGCAAACAACTCTTTCCTTTTGTCCCTGTCTATAGCCCCGCCTGCACAAACCAGAGCCTTCATTCTCCCAGCTAAGGCAAATGGGTTGCAATTCCCCTTGGACTTCATCCACAAATCCCCTTAATTGGCAGGAGAGATTGCCATTGAGTGGTGTGAAGGACTCTTTCCTCCACAGGGGTTGATTGTGCTGCCTCCACAGGACTACCCGCACCTGCCAGCCGGCAGAGCAAGAAGCCAGCACTGGTGATCATCAGATATGAGCCTCCTGCCTAGTTAGAATACAATGCTTTAAAGAGCATGTAGAAGACTACATGGTGTGCACTTGAATATAGCATTATTTTTTTGTGACGAGCACTATTGCGCTTGGCACTCAAAATGAGTCAACCGTTGCAATACAATGTCCTTGGATGGACTGTGTGGACTAAATAGTGAGTATTTAATCCTACCTAAGCAGTGGTGTCATCAAGGGATTACAGCCAGAGTAAAAACACTGAGTAAATGGCAATGAATCAGAGGTCAGCACTTTATCTTCCCCGTGTATCACCCGTAAGAGCATCCTTTGCAGTCCTCCTAGCTCCAGGATGGTAACTGCAGGAGAAAAGGTTTGTCCATAGAGGTATATAACCATGGGGAAAAGCAAGCCAGAGAAAAATGCTCAGTAGCATCACTTTCTCAACTGAAGGGTACTTACCAGCAGTGAATGTGAAGAGCCATGTGGGTTGGCAGCAATCAGGTCTTGCTTTCAGGACCACAATGTTCAATGCACAATAGTAATTCTTTTCAAGCTGGTGCAGCTGTTCAGCTCCATCAAGCACCTACTGAGTTGAAGGGTAAGTGCTCTATTTGAACACTGAAGTCTCCATTTCGAAAGGCAAATGAATTTCCTGAAACCTGCAAAAGCCATAGCAAGTCATGCAAATACCATACATGAGTTGGTCATGGTAATTTGAACACTTAATTTGGATCCCAGTTTTCTCAATTAAAAAAAAAAAAAAAAGGAACAAAAAAAATCCCTGTATTCCATCTGTCTCTAACCAGCTAGCCATTTTCAGTCTGTAGGTCCACAATACAATGTGAGCTTGGAAGGTAAGTGGACTAACCAGCTTTATAAGACTAAATAAAAACAAGCAAATACTTCATAGAAAAACATTCATTTGGCAAATTTCTTACTTTAGCCATTCATAAAAGTCCTGCAACCATATGCGTTCCGGGAAAGTTTTTCCCAAATTGTTTCTGTGTGTAATTCTTGCTTTGTACTTCACCTGACAGAAAGTAATTGGACCTCTGTAACTTTAGCAATGTGAAATTCAATGTGTCCTGTTAAGGTTTTTTTCAGATGCACAAGAGTTGCACTGAAGAATATTAACTAGCTCAACCCATCCTCCAAATTCTCCATTTAAACATATTAATGGATGATGGAAGACTAGGGCTTGCTAGGTATCACAGTCTTAAGTCTATGTGTCTGAATGGTTTCTAGCAAGACCACAGATCCTATTCACAGTGCAATGGTCATGAGCCACTTTCAGCTGCCTTGCAAGTCATGCTGCAATTGTGCTAACCTCTAGCTCGGCTGTGGAAGGAAAATGGGAAGGAAATCTCACCTGGCAGTCAGTACCCCTGCCAGTGGCCATCAAACAATACTGCCTTAGGTGAATCTCCTGTAGCAGTGGAGTTGAACTATGTGATCTCCAGAGGTCTCTTCCAACACTAACTATTCTATGATATTGTGATACCGCTCAGACCAATTCTTGCATTTTGATGAAGGAAGAGTTTAATATTTTAAAAGTCATCTCTACTGTTCATTCTTGAATCTACAGCCTCCATGTTATGCCACATGATCACTGATGAATATGTTAAGTCCATCTGTGTTCAACCATCACAGAAAAGATTTCACATTTGCAAGTTCAGTCTTTTCGGTTGCTTGGAGATACTCACTTAAAATGTGTAGCTTCCAGCAATAATCTGAGGCAGCAAAATGAGCAAGGAGTGCAAACAGACAGCAAGGTAAAGTTGAAAACTAATTTATGTGTAATGCCCATGGATACTGGAGAGGAATGTTGGCCTTATCCCTTGTGACGACACACCGCTCATTCTTGAAGTAGGAGTTAAAGCTCTCACTTCTCAAATGATGACTGTAGAAGCTTCTTTTCCATGTGTGAGCAAGATCTCTTTGAGACAATTTGAAAATTAGCAGAATGCTGCTGAAGACCGTTGGGCTGTTTGACCACTCACCCCAGAAATATTACATGCAATGTTATAAGGTAATGTAAGGTCCCAAACAGGCTCATTGCACAAGAGAAAATTTTATCCAAAGACAATAGAAGCAATGAATGCTTGGAAAAAAGTGCTGCTGCACAGTTTGTTCTCTGGACTGGATGTAATTCTATAGAAATGTAGCAGTCTTGCCAAGAGAAAATTAAGGAAATCAGTTTTTGTGGGGTATTTGTTTTGTTTAGTTTTAAATCAGAGAACTGTTTATGATTCTGGGATTCTATGAACATTATGTCTTAGCAAATAAAGCATTCAGAGAAAAAATTCAAGTTGGCACAATAGGTAACTTGCAAGATGAGTGGTTCATAATTAAATAGGATGTTAGCTATTGAAGGAATTATTTTCTAAAACTGGTTTTCCCAATGAGATGTGATTTTATTTTTCTCGTACCGTGATGCCTCGTAGGAAAAAGAAAGGAGGATGTGGTCACAAAATTTTCCCTTGAGAATGCCAGTGATACCCACTGATATAACTTACAGCTCCACTTTTGCAAAAACAGTCTCCCTCCATCTGCACAGTTTCAGTGATGCCAGTCACAGCTTATACAATTCATACTCATATCCTCTGTATCTACATTATATATGTCCTCACTGAGAATTAGCTGTTCAGGAATTAAAAAGGAATGTAGAAACCTAGGTAGTAGAAAGGAGGGAACAGGTTTAGAAATGCAGCTCTATTACTGCAAAGGGAGGAAACTCCTTGTTAATTGACCAAGCTCCTAGCCAGGGATTTCAGTTGTGCTTAAAACTCAAAAGAAGTTCTTTTTATACCTAGGTAAGAAATTATGTAGTATGACAACACAATTCTGCTGAAACTCATGGGTAATACAATAAAAACAAGAACCGTAAATCTCTGTCAAACTTCTGTTTTAATCATCCCATTATCTCCATCTTGTCCTAGTGATGAGTTATATGACACATCTCGGCCTGTACTTACACCTCCATGCAGTCTCTGATGAGGTCTTAAATCACATTTCAGGAGGCCAATGCCCTCATCAGTGCTTTCTTTGTAGCACCGAGATTAGGAAAAACAGTTCATTCACTAACACAGAGTAGTGCCACGGTTCCTCTGCAGTTTGGGGGAAGTAATATACTGCACTTGTCTCAAAAGTAAAATTCATCTTTATTAAAAACAATTGGGATTTTATTGAATATAAATCGAATATCACTTAAATAAAGCAGTTTTTCAGACCATTTCATGACATTTTCAGGCTGTGTCAAAATATTTTGCAGCTACAGCACTACTGTAGCTGCAAACTCAACTGAAGATATTTGTATATATGAGAAATTACCTTTATAATCTCATTATTAATATTGTCTGCACAAATACCCATGTATGAAGACTGATTAACCTGGCTAAATTCCTTCTGAAGCTTAATAATAACAGTAATTTCATGTAGTTGTATTTAATGTTGTAGTTGTGTTTAATGTCGACTGAAACATTCAAGTTTCAGCCATCCATTGACACATTAACATCTGAAACTTTTGCTGTACTAAAACCCACTATTCAGTCCATTAAATTCTGTGTTTGATAATTCAGACTTTAGTATTTTCTTTATTCCTTTGCTACAACCATTCAAAATACCATTCAAAAAAACTGAGGGAAAAGGCCTTCTTAAACGGGAAGACAAATATTGTAAACATTTGTGAAAATTTGTTGCCTTTGTCCATTTTAACAGTTTTAACTGAATGATTAAAGGTGAAAGATTGATAGATGAGAAATTGCTTCTTTTTCTTTCCCAGTACTAGGCTCCTGTTCAGCAAACCAAACTAATCCATTTGTCCTGCTGTGTCACTTCTCCATTCATTCATCAGTATGTCTGTTACTCACTATTTAAAATATTTATTGAGTAAAGATCACCCTGGGCCACAGCAGTGTGTGAAAACTTCAGTCATTGAGAAGAAAGCAAAAAAAGGCAGGTAGTCAAGAACTGAAAATAATATTTTTGTAACCTAAGTAAATCTCTTTAACCTAAATTCCATCTGCTAATAACATGTAGGACAAAAGTTAGTGACTACTTCTATTGTCATGCCAGACTCAATGGGTGGTTAATCCTAATTTGAATTTTAATTCAGTTTTAAATGAGTGTAAGGAGTGTGAAATATTGGACTAGAACAATTTATAGTGAAATCGAAATTCTGGGGCAGCCTTCATCGACACATGCTTTTATCTGGATGCAAAAAACATTTACTCTTTATAGAACATTTTTTTTTGCTTCATTTTTCTTCACAATGTACAGTGAATATTCTAGTATGTCGCAGAAGCCTTAATACCCTACTTCTTAAAAGAAACATGCCTGTGTCAGAAACTGTTAAACACAAAAGTGTTTGGAGTTATTAAGCACATTTTTTATTTCTGTCTTACTTTCCTGTACTTTGTGTGTGTGATTTAAAAGACAGGCACTTCGTCAGAATTGCAATTTCATGTTTAAAAAAAAGGGAAAAGAAAAGAAAACAAATGGCTTTGAGTACCATGCCTTAGTATTGTAACTGTGTGTAGGAAAAGCATTCATCAGCATGTTATCTTAATTTCTTACCTGCTGAGTTTTGAGGCATATAAAATCATATCCCATTCTCCAAGACACAGAAGGCATAATAGTAGTTTACAAGCTGCTTGAGAATTAAATACTGTTTCCTAGACAGTGTCCAGAGACAGCAAACAACAATGCTCATAGTCAATGTACTTTAACTTGGTTAAACAATCTGAAGACATAAAGGACCATCTTATTCCTTGGCCACATTGCTTTCAAGCAACATGGATTTAACACAGTAAAAAAGAATAAAGTAAAAAAAAAATTATTATGAAGATGAAGAATTAATTTAAATTTTGCAGGGCTCTTCTAAAGGTGAAGGTTTGGAACAATACTCTCATCTATTTTTTTTTTTTTTTGTGCTATGGTCAATCAGACTGTAAAAGTAACCAAACCAACCAAACAATAAGTATAATCTACAAATTGTATGTCTGCTTGGAAAGTAAATAAACACATAGACAAAACCTTGCTGTTTGAAGCTGTGAGAGACGACAATATATCCTTGTGCACCCAACCTTGTTTTCAGAGCCAGTGAACATCCCATTGAAACCTGCTGCAATCCACATAAAGGAAAATTACAGCTGTGCAATAGTCATCAACAGTCATCTGTGACTGTAGCATGCTGCTGTTGTACAGGAGTTACTGGCAAGCATCATCAAGGTAGACCAGACTGCTCATTAGGATTATGAGGTAGCTCAGCTTTACAGTGAAGATGTCATTTCCCTGGAAGGATGCTATACCAGCAGCTCATTGCATTGCATATGCACTCATTAGGCTAAATTTTTATGGTAGACAGCACAAAACTAAAGCTGAATCTCAAGAGATCAAGAGATCCTGATAAAAGGCATGGTGTTGGAGACCACATGGACTGAAAGGAAATGAATTTGCTACTTCTTCTTTTTTTCTTTTTTTTTTTCTTTTTTCTCTTTAAAAACAAAACCAAAACCAAACAAAACCCCCAAACAAATAAAAACCAACCAAATTCCTCCCCCCCGGCCCCCCCCGCCCCCAATTAAAAAGGCCTCGTTTCACCTGGACAAAAATATGTAAGTTTGTTTATCATCCAGCTTCTGGCACAATATGGCCCTGGGGAGCAAGACACAGCTGTGTTGCACAAGACCCTGAATGCAAGCACAGCCCACCAAGTGTTCTTACTTTCCAGGAGCTCTGGCAGCACAGCCATTTGTAAATTTACCCCACAGCAACAGTTGTGTGTGAGGCAGGAGCATCCTGTCAGGGACATATGGGCCTCTGAAGGCTGGTCATGAAACCTGGGGATGCAAGGACATGGTCCCACACACAAACTGTCAAAGGGATCTGCAGGGAAACTCACCTGCACCCTGGCTTGAGTTGGATCCCATGCATACCCAACTCCTGACCTGTCTGTCTGGTTCCAGCATTTGTACACAGGGGTCTTTCTTCCCATAATTGACTATGCTGACCTCTGCTCTTCCTTGCAGCCTGAGGACTGCCTTTGTCTCAGCTCTTATCTTGGCAGTTCCTTGTCCCTCATCCTCACCCTGCAACCCACCGACTGGAGTTTCCTGTTTTCCACCCCTGCACACAGCAATCTCTGCCTTATCTCCCTGCTGATTTCATTCTCAGCTCCATCTGTTCATTTGACATTTATGAACCTCATCAAGCTTTTGTTTTCAGACCCATCCAAATTTAAATACCTTCCATTGTATTTGTGCTTGCTCAGTTCTCACATTTGTCACTGGGATGATAACTGTGCTGAATAACCTAAATTTGGTTCTAAATTTGGTTCTGACTTCAGCTTCTATCCTTTTCAAAAAGCATGCTATGCTGTCAAAGCCTCACAATGAGGTCCCCATGCCTAAAACAGTCCTTTTTTTGCTCAGTGCCTGTCAGGCATTCTCCAGATGCATGAAACTTCTCATATAAGCATAGCTCCTCATCCTACCCCTGTCTTCTCCCAGCCATAAATGTATTTATTTGTCTTCAAATATCATCTGATTTTGCCAGACTCCCTCTTAGTTTCATGAATTTAGTGATTTACACTCCTGGAGAAGCATTTTTTATTCTGTCAGGATGATTCTGCCATCTCTAAATTCAACAGCAAACCTTTCCTTCACCTGGCTTTCCTTCTCAGCAGAGGACAGGTTTGAAGAGCGAATACATTTTTTAAAAGTACGTTTTTTAAAACATATATTCCCTCCTCACTTACGGTTATACCTCTTGGATGCTTTACTCTCATCTGAAAATATCTCATTCCTCCATAATTTTTTTCTGTAGTGAAGTGTTACATAGATAAAGGCAGGAAGGAAATATACCTAATGAAATTTATCCTTATTTTTATCTCTAAATCTGATTTAAATCCCTCAGTTATTAAATTGGCTCAATTCCAAGCATGCCACCTGCACAGGATACTACGAGAAATATGTTGCAATCAGAAGGCCAGCTCAGGAGCTGAAATTTAATGAAAAAAATCCTAAAAGTCCCCTGCCCCTGACAAACAAAAATTAACCTGCAATCTCATCTACAAATGGCTATATTTATTTATAATGGCTACAAAATGTAGCCTAGCATTGATATCCTAACTTTCTAGATAATTTCAAACTCCACACTCACTAGTCACCTTACTAAAGAATCCACAGAAAATCCATACGTCACTGTTGTGGCTTTTTTTGATCCATAAACTAGTTGGGGTTTTTTAATATTATCCTAGGTTCTTAGGTTAGAGTCTTTGGCAGCATGCAAGTATCCTCCTGACTAAAGCAACTATCAATTTTCCTTTTATTTCCAGCCTTCAGTTTTTTGATTTCCTGTGTTCCCTACAAATACCTATTTTTTTTTCTTGCCCAAATGATTCTCTAGACAGACACTTTTCCTTCCCAAGTACTTAGTAATGGTTAAAATAGGTTTAGTGAATATTTTTATCTTAATACCAGAAATTTTAGTTCCATTATCAGCTTCACTGCTCATCACTGAATTTTATTTAATCTATCTTTCATTATTTTTAGGACTGTTTCATAATCATCATCAAATAAATCATGACCCTTTCCTTCTCTGATTTCCCAACATGCTATCAAAAAACTTTGAATTTAAAGATGTTTTTCTTCTTCTCTCATATTTTCCAGCTTAGTCCACAAAATGATCAAAACATGGCCAAAGAATTTTCACAAACTCTCTAAAAATCAATGACACTCATTTTGCCAAGCCATAGAATGAAATTATGATCACAGCAGATATAATGTACTATATAGTGTACAGCTACACTATAAAGTCAAAGGAACTCAAAATTAAACTAGAAAATTAATTAACAAGAGTATCTTTCTGAAGTTAAATATGGCAAAGAACCACAAGAGTAAACAGAGGCAATGGCATAGTTCTGGACTTGTTATTTCATGACCAGCACGTGATCAACTAGCAACACCTGTATTAACAGAAGAACTATCTCAGAGTTGACTTCTGACTTTTCCGGTGTATAACATGGGGCAGCAGGATAGATTTCTGCAATTAAAATGCAAACACCTGGGTTGACTTTTAAAGACCAGATGTTCTTCAATTAAACAAGCCCTGAGGTTTGCTTAAAACTACCACCTGCTTCCTGGTTACATGCAGTCACCTGGGTTTCTGTGTAAATTTCAAGTTTTGAATGTCTTTGGCTCTTTTTGAACGGGAAGTGCCTCTATTTAGGTACTTCTTTGCAAGCAAGTCAAATTACCTTTTCTGCAAGGTATGTTCCAAATTTAATTCTCACCCTTCAGCTTCCTGCAGAGGTTTGCTCCTAGATGTTGTAAAATAGCCAAGAGCTAAAAGCTGCCCGCTGTGCTGTGCCTCAGTACCTAGTTTTTTGATACTTCTAGCTGCAGTGAACAATGGCAGAATTGAAAGCAAGCCTCTAATGAGTCAGCACAGCTGGTTAAACTACAGCATCCCTTAGGCCACAGGAAAAAAAGGCTAAGTTAGTCAGTAGCTGTAATCTAGTTTCTCTTGGCACCTTGCAGGCATGTTCATAGGCTCTGCCTGGCAACTCCCTAGCTCATAACAACACGGATTTGACTTTGGGGATGAGCACATATGCACCCTCTGACTAGGGACTCCCTCATGCCATCTGTTGTGTGTCAGCTGTACTGAACCAGCATGCACCAAAAAACTCACACATTTTGAGACTTTAAGGTAAGACAAAGCCAACAACAGCCTCCTGGTGAGCAGATTCATAATTAGAGGAATAGGGCTTTCCACAGATCCACAAAATGAGCTCAGTTGTTCAACTTAATAAATCTCAGGTTCTGCATCCATGCTGTACTTAAAAATACATTACTATAATATATTTGGCAGGTAAGAAATCAGCTGGATGATATCTCAGTCAGCATCTCTTTCAAATATTGGAAGAAGAAATGATTTATGTGTAAATCACTGTTTGCTTAGTTTCCCCCTCAAGTCTTATTCAATGGTAGCTGATACAGACAAGAATTTTAAAAGCATTCATTTTTAAACAAATTAGTACTCAAGGGCCTCAGCTAGATTAGGAGCTGGTTGATTTTAGGGTGTTTTTAATGCCTGGTGGGATCTATGACAAAGGGGTAAGGCAAGAAAGCAAGTCTCATTTTTTTTCTGATAGTCTTTTTCAAGAGTTAGTGGAAAACTTCACAGTTGGCAAGCATCATAAGCCAACTGACCTAGTAAATGGTCTAATACAATAGAGTAGAAATACCTCAGTGAATGAGCAGCCAGCACATCACAGGGCCTGTCCAGTGGCAGAGGAAAAACTGCAAAATAAAGCTGCTGCTGTATTCAGCCTGGTGAGGCAGGCTGAATTTTTACATGGAAGAAACTTGCTAGGGACTTGCAAGGTAATGCAAAAAGAGTGAGTGATTTAAAGCAGAGTACAGAGTAAGCAACTGGTTCCTCAATATGCTTGTCTCAACTCCCTAAAGCATTGGGAGTCATTATAGCATTGTGTCACTATATAGATTGACATCATGGTTTTCAAACTATCTTAATTTTTATTCTAACTCCTCTTTTGATTGTTCTACTCAAAAAA
>VZRH01014903.1:56784-71869 GCA_013397555.1 Urocynchramus pylzowi | reverse complement strand
AAAAAAAAATCACCAAAAAAACACCAACCAAAAAACAAATATACCAAAATGCTCATATATTGAAACACAGCTTATAACAAAATCACTTCTGAACCTGGAAAAACTGTTTTATCTCCAAGGCAGCCAAACAGCAGGATCAACAAAGCAATCCATGACTATTTTTTTCTGGGTGACCGTGGGGAGAACAGATATTTGATGATTTGCCTGGAGCTTTGGAAGGCTTAGCATCAGCTTTCAAAGTGTAAGATACACAGAGAGGGACGTGAAATATTCATAATACATTAGACTGGTCTTCTGCAGTGTCTGATGGAACTATGGGCAAATGGATCATTCAATTTACCCAAAGGTGTTCAGCTTGCAGAAGCCAGAGGGAGCTGACATCACCTCTTGATGTAAAGACTGATCATAAGCATGAAGATGTTATGGTTCTCCGCCCACAGCATTTTCAGAAGGCCTGACTTCATAGCTAGTAAGTCTTGACAGGTTTTTACCCAGCTGGTCATTTCTAGAAGGGAAATAACTTACACACCTCAGTAGCACTCAGTGAATTACAGCTTTCTGTGCTAATAAAAGACATACACATGGTATAAGCATGCAATTTTATATGCCTAAACACACAGAAAATCATCTATAAGAAAAAATGTGGAGCTAATAATGAGTTTATTTTGGCTGTCTTTTTCTTATTTTTAATGAACATGGTAAACCTCAGAAACTCCGTATCAGAAACATCAAAGGAACAAGAGAAAGGATTTTGTTGGTATTTTGATAGTGTAAATCAGAGAAATATGAATGAAAGGATCCTTCATTCTATTAACATAAAAAAACCCATCTGAAGGTGTAACTGATGAGACTGTGCTACTCATTTGGATTAAGTGCCCCACTTTGCTTTGTCTTGTTTGGTGGTCTCTAGTTCACAATTTCAGGGAAAAGGTGCTCAGGTATTTAATGCTAGGATGCAGGATGCAGGTTCTCCTTTATCAAGGAAGCACGTGAAGAAGTGGACAGACCTCTTCTGTCTCCCTCTAGCAAAAAGTTTCTAGTGACCAGCCCAGGCAACAGGCAAACTCTGCCAAGGACCCTGCCTGCCACTTCTCCCAAGGTATTTTTCTTCAGCAGCACCCTGCTGATCCTGAGAGCCTGATGCAGCTTGGGATATAGGAACAGACTGTGTCCTCTCTTGTGGGCAAGGCAGTGCTAGCCATCAGCATTGTACTCTGCTCCTCTCACATCCCCATGGACTGTACAGAGGTGTACAGAAAGAAGAGGGAAAGCAGATAGAGAAATAATTCAAAAAGGAAAGAAGATCCAGTAGTATTCAAACGGAGAAAACAATCATGTGGAGCTCTTTGCTCCCAGAAAGCAAATTCCAGAGATGTGAGCAAGAAGTGAGTCTGCTAATTGGCATGTGCAAGCAGAAATTATCCAGTGGAGGCCAGGTTTTGCAAGATGTTTAGGTGGCCACAGATGCTGATAGACACGTACCCCCAGATAATTGGAAACACTTAGTATTTACCTGTCTCAAGTAAAATTAAAAAATCTTAATTGAGTGTCAACATCTAATTAGTTTCTGTGGGTTTGGCCCTTGTCTGTTTTCGGAGAGGAGGCCCTTATCAGATTCCTCAGGTACCTACATACCTTTACAAATCTGTCCTCACATGTCTGAGTAAAGATGTGAAACACAATCAACACTCATTTCATTTCCTCTAACCTGTGTCAACAAGTCCTTTTTTGACAGTTAAAGCCCAGGACTTGCATAACTGTAACTCAAATCCTGACTGAATTGCTAGTAGGCTGCTCCTTTTTAACCTCCAGATTTTAAATTGTTTCTTCTATGAGAGTAACTGGCAGTGGTCCATAGTTTTTCCTTCTGGATCTCATTCCCCCCAGTAATAGTCCTTCTTCTCTTATTTTTGCTTACAATAACGACTGGATAATCTTGCTTTATTTTTTGAAATTAGCCAATAGTGACATTTTTTTAAAAGGGAGCAAATAACATGAAACTCAGACATCTGGATCTGACAGTCAAGAAGTCAGTGTTGCCCTATGATCACATGTAATTGCCACAGATCCACCTTACAGAACATAGCTTCACATTCTGCATGTTCTCCAGCATGTATGAGCAGTCCAGTGCCTATTTGCTCCTTGCTGTCAGAGCAACACACTGGCAATAACCTAGTTTGGTCTTGCTGTGCTCATTTCATTTCCAATGTAAGCTCATCTCAGCATTCCTCTGTTATTATATTCAGTGATTCACTTTGATTTGTCTTTTCTTAACCATTGCAGAAGCTGGCATTTTGACAGCCTTGAAAATCATCTGTTCAGGGAGTAACAAGAGCAGGCAGCATTGCAAATTTTCCCAATCCTGTTCAAATAGGATACCCCAAGTCCACAAGAGAAACCACTCTCAGCTCTAAAAGCTTTTTCTTTGCTTAAATCATTCGGGTCTTGCATTCCTTTGTAAGGCAGCATTCAAGCATGGACTGGTTAATGGTGGCTGCAGCAGTACCTCTCTGACAGCATCTTCACGTGGGCCAAATTCCTGATTTGTGGAAGCCAGCATCTGATGGCAGTATATTCTTTTATCACAACCGCCTTAGCTTGGTTTTGAACCAAAGAACCAAAGACCTGGAGATGAAAGGCAGTATTTTAGCCTCTTGAGATATTCAGTACACCTTATCAACTCTCCTTCTCACTACATATTTTATTAAATCTTCGAGTATTTTTCTTTTTTCTTCCAAGCTTTCATTCATCCTCCTTGAACCAGAATTAGGCCCCTCAATAGAGCATGACCCACATATTCCAGAATATCTACTGCATCTTTTGAGCCCTCTCTCTTCTTGGTATCACTATACTTTCCATGGATTAGAAGAGTTGCATGTCTCTTCTGTTCTTTGTCTACCCTCTCTTAGTATGAAAAAATCCCATAATAGTAGTGGGTTTGGTATTAATTGGTACAGTTTGATTCTGACTCTCTTTGACAATGCTAATAAACTTCCTGGCCATGGGGAAGGTCAGTCTGTATTTCTTCTTGTCCTGCTTGAAATATGTGCCATAATATTAAATTAAATAAATATTGCCTCTGTCACTAATACATGATTTTAATGGCAGACTTAGCTATACTGAAGTATGATTTAACAGCAATGAAGGCACTTATAGCATCCAACCTTATTATGAAATAAATTAGTACCCACATCATAATGGTGTGACGTTGACTCCTTTAGACAGGGTCCTCCCCATTGTGTTTTTCTTAAAATTCCAGAAATAATAAGAAACAGCTTCTAACATTTGCTAGCTTAATTTTTTTTTTTTCTGAGTGCACTAAGAACACAAGCAGACAAGACTATTTTGGCCACTCTTTGTCAACAACCTCATTCCAAATTAAGTGAACCGTAGATATTTTTTCTACATTTTTCTCTACTAGCTGCAACTTGAAAAAAATAAAGTCAGTGACATATTTTACTGTATCCACCCTATTAGAATTCCTTCAGTTACCCAGCTATAGCTTGGCATGTTAAGTACATGTGAGTCCTGAATTCTCCTGATCACAGTGACCTATTGCACATGATTAAAACCAAGCAACATGATAGAGTATTGGAGAGCAGTGAGCAATCGAAAGACAAAGCCTGTGACATCTGGCTGAACACGCTGTCCTTCTGGTAGAGATAATTTATGGTTTGTTTTCATTTCTTCACTGAAGTGCCACACTGTAACCTTTCTGACCTCACGTTTATGGGATTTGCGGTAGCTCAAATCATCATCAGGCCTCCATAAATGCTCCCACAAGTAACAACACAAAGCAATTAAATAAGAATTTATTGAGGAATTTTGATTAAGTCCTGAAAATGGGAATGAATTGATCTTTGCAAAATTTTAGCTGAGAAGGAAAATTTCTTGAATCTTAAGGCTTCTGATATTTTCCAAGAAATGTGACCACATAAAAAAAATTCAATTATTCCCTAAAGCTTAAGAATCATTTACTTACAGACATTATATTATTTTTATGTGTGATGCCAGGTTAATATAAAATATTTCTACAGTTATTTTCCTTTATAGTTTTCTTCTTCCCTTCTTTGAGGATTTCCTTTGATGCTTATGTTGAATGCATGTGTGTACTGCAACTGGTATATCAATCATATTTAGTAATTTCTTTTCACAATGTTATACACAACCTGCAAACAAAAGAGTCATTGATACTAAAAAATAACAATTATTGTCTGCAGACTCTGAGTATTATTATTTTATCTGTAGAATACAATGAATATATTAATGTATTCATGTTACAGGCAATAAGGTCTGCTTTCTAAGGAGACAAACTGTTTAATATCAAAGTTAGATTATATTATGGAAAGATACAGAGCAGTTTTTCCATATTATCTCTTTAAAGATATCAAAAACCCAGACAGGAAATATGTCTTAAATTATGGTGGGGTTTTTTTTCATAGGTGCAGCAGAGTGTAAGAGTGTTGTCCTTGTCTTGCTTGCTTTCTTCCTATCAAATATCTGAGACTTAATGTTTTTATCATCTTAAATCATTTCCAATATATTAATATACTGCATTGATCTACCATTCATCTGATTGTTGAGAGGAGGACATTAATGGTTTCCATTAGTCCATTTTCTAATTTCCATGTGTTCTGATGGTAATAAATCTTTGCCTCATCCGTTTGCAAGGAGCAGCTGGTTCCAGCAGAATGGACTGAATTGCAGATAATGGAGGTTTCTAGAAGGAGAAAAAAGGCACAGAGCAATGACTATCTTTTCAGCAGGAAGAACAGCAGGTTATTTTGCAGAATACACTCATGAGAAAGGGGAGGATGTGAAGACAGGCCACGAGGCTCAAGCTCTACTATGTGTTTGGAAATCTGGGGATCAGCATCAGCCTCATAAAATCAGAGAGGAGGGGTGAGGGATGAGGCTCAGTGTCAGGGTTCAGCAATGTGTCCCCCAGATGGGAGGCAGCTTGAGCCTAGGTCACTCAAACTGGGCAGAGTGACCACATACCTACTGGAAAACTACACCACGGGAAGTAGCTGTAATTCCCTGTGTATTTCATCCCCTTGTTGTTGGCTTTGAACTGTCTTATTCACTGATTAGCAGTGAGTTTTAACATTTTGTGCAGTTCCTATATGTTATCTGAAGAAGAAGGGTGGGCATGAAGTTGAGTTGAACTAAATATACAATGTTGGTGTTGATTTGACAGACTAAAAGAATAAACACTGTATGTATTCACAGGCTTGCACAACACCAATACCATTAATTTCTTATCTTCCTTGCTTTTTCTTTGCCCCTCAGACTCGATGTAGGTATCTTCACTCCCTGACTTTACTGCCAAAACCATTACAATGGCAATAGTTAACACTTCACTATTCCAAAGTCTTATTTTCCACTCTAAAACTTCAACACCCTGGAAAAGCACTATGCTTTGGAGCACAGAGTAGAAAATTTGAAATGTTCTGTGAAGGAAAACATTTAGGCAGAAGAGTAATTTTGAGAAAAAATGCAAGTTTTGTTCTGGAAGGAAGCAGTGATGTCAGACTGAGCTATAAACTCCTTGGTTCAGCCATGGCATCCTCTACTCTTTCACCCTGAGAGAAGAACTGCATACCCAGGACCCCTCAGAGGCACCAAGGAAGCCCTCAGTGACTGACAGAGGTCCTGGCTTCACAACAGGTAGGCCCTAGAGGAGTCCCAGTGTCCAGGAGTCCCAGTGTCCAGGCTCCTGCCTTGCAACAAGTCTGCCACAGGACTAAGTGCATGGACTCTTCACCTCATTGCCTTTTCTTAGAAGCTCCTTGCATTTCAGTCATTTTGACAGCTGCTCATTTTCATTAAAAACGCATGTATTATGTTGAGATCTGTTTAGATAATGGTGGGAAGAGGGTGTAAATTTGTGTCTTCTCTTGTTGCCATCAGATTTTGTTCATTTTCATGTAACCACCACATGTTTAAATAACTGAATTCTGTATAGTTCTGTGAATTTCTGAATGTATAAGAGTAATGTAGACAGGGTGGTAATGAGGCTCATGTACAATGCAGAATTCTGCTGCTATCCAGCAGTGGGACAGGAATATGCCTATTTTCTATATGCTGTTCAGAAAAAAATATTGCATATTGTAGTGTAGTGTAAAAAAAAGTAGCTAATGAATCACCAGAGTTATTCCATGTACCAGACTTCCACATTACAGAGAGAATCCTTCTTTGAAAGAGAATGGATTAGTCTGATGTGCTCTACATCTGAAAAGCAGATGCTACCTCTGCTTCATCTGTTTTCATAGTGAAGGCCTGTGGCAGCAATAAGTTAAATAAAGATGATTAGAAGAGCTTAGAGGTAAGATCCACGGAATCATCATTCCTCCTTTAGGAGCAGATAGTAATAAAAGCTCATGAAGTTGTTTTCCTTGGCAAGATTTCAATGTTAAGTCTCTAAAATGCAATGATTTGATAGTCATGACTTTGCATATCATCCTTAAAAGTATCTCATGGTCACATATATTGCTCAGTTTGAGCTTGACCTGACGTCATCAGTTTCAAAGTTGGACATAATATTCAGGATTTCAGAGTTTAATGATAAGAAGAGGAAAAGAAAAAGAAACAGCCTGATCTGCAAAGAAGACATTCACCTGTATCACAGACAGAACATGCATGCATGCAAACCTGTAAGACAGAAAGTAAGGGTAGTATGAGACAGAAATTCTAATGCAAAATAAACTGTGTTAAACAAAGCATCTGCTGAAAATGTAGTGTACATTTTGCCAAGATATTTATTGAAATAATTATTTTAGCCATAGTGTTGTACACAGTGTTTTAGCTAACAAGTTTAAAAATTGTTTTGAAGTGGATAGGAAGAACCCTGACAATCAATGCCAAAAAAAAAGAGACATGAACTTGAACGAGTTTTCCACCCCCACCCTCATCATAAATACTTCAGGAAGTTCTTGACATATTGTCAGACTCTGAGGACTGCATCTTAGTGAAGAAGCCAGGAAAGAAAGAGTAAGGAAAAAAAAAAAAAAAACAGCAAAAGGAAAAAGATAAGAGCAAACAATAAATGTTTAGCAGCGCACTACCTCCCAAGGCAGTCAACAGCCTATGTGTTGCACCTAATACTATTTAAGCAGAACTATTCTTGAGTTCAGCTGCTGAAATAAATCACAAGTGCAACCAATAGAGTTGCCATGGCATGAGAAGGAAGTGCTATATTTTATGAATTGTACACTGTTTTTAAAAGCTTTCCTTAGTCTATTTTAGCTTGAGGTATGAATGTCTAGACTGAACAAGCACTGTGAGCACTGGAGCACTCTGCAAGCATATAGAATCTTCTTGGGAAGAAGTCCTGTCAAATGAATGAGTGAGCTTTTGGTGTATGCTTCTAAATCAATCTTTTCCATCTGATGGATAATTATGGCCTTTCCCAAATAATTCTGTGTGGTAGTCACAGAATGATTGCAGAAATGGTTTCTCCTGAATGCTGTAGTTAATGTGTTCAAGCAGAAAGAGGAGAATTGTAATTGCAGGCTAATGGAGAGAGTAGTGACAGACACAACTTGGGAGGTGACCTCTTTCCTGCTGCTGGGGGATAAAAAGGAATTTGCACTTTTCCCCTGATGTTAAAAATCTTCAGCTTGAAGAATTAAATGTGAAAAAAAAAAAAAAGAAAAAGAAGAGATGTTAATAGTTCACATTTTAGTTCACAACCTTACAAAATTCTACTGGATCATTTTGAGCAAGGTTTGTGTAGGGGTGACAAGGACTGATTGGCCAGTCCAGCCCAGTGTCATCACCAAAAAAAAGAAGAAAGATATGGAGGAGAAGATGGGATGGGTGAAGGCAGTGAAAGAGGGACTCTGAGGAGGAACAAAATGACCAGATGTGCACTGGCAAGTGAGATTCTTCATACTGCAAGAGCAAAAGTGTTGGCTTCACCAACCAAACAACAAGCTCCTTAACACATGTGCTGTTTTTAAAGCACCTGAGCAACCTTGGGAAGCTTTGACAGGTTACTTGACATTGTAAAATATTGCTGCTAAGCTTTTGAGCTACACCTCTGCAGGGCAAGCATGAAGAACAGAACAAGTAAAGCTTAGTGGGAATTGATATGAAGTTGATTTAACGTCATTGGCCTTAAATGGGTAGGCTCAGATCTCCATTCTGCTCAGCAGATAGTCCTACAACTTGTGCTCACAGCAGAAGATTACTTAGTTAAGCTAAGTCTGTCTTTGCAACAGCATGCTTGTTGTTTGTCCACCTGTAGTCATTAGGATGTTCTGACGTTATTTAAACAACAATGGATCTCCAGTCAAAGCCATATATCGATTGAGTGTATTCTTTGTGCTATAGTGAAAATCATGATCCACATCTTACGATTTCAGTGGTTGGAAATACACTTACACCAACTGAACAAATAATAATTATGCAATTGGTCATTATGATAATTGTTCTTTGCTTCATATTACATTGAGTTTTATTCCATACACTCAGTTTCAGCATCTCTTCATGACTCTGTTTTTCCTTCCCTCATTGGTGTAATAACAGCTGTTCATCCCAGTTTGCAGGCAAACTGCAAACCTTAGTGCACACTGTTTTTACCCATTACAATTGAATATACTGTAAGAATCAAAGATGGATGGTGTTTGAGGAACTGTACCAAAAAAAAAAAAAAGGCATTAATTCTCCATTGCCTTAACAATCAGGAATAGAGTCTACTAAATGACATATTATGCACAACATGCAAAGGCTTTTAAATTAGTAGAAGAAAGTGGTTACCAGTGAAGAAAGAGCAATAAGGATTCTGGGAAGGAAGTCAGAAAATATTGATTTGTAGTATGTGTATGTAGTACGTGTATGTGTAGTATTTGGAGAATGTGAGAGGAATTGGCTTTCATATCAAAGGTACCCTGTACTTGTTCTTATGAACTGCTCATAGATCTTCAGAAAAGACATACATCTGAAAAGAGCCTAGAAAAAGGAGAGCTAGGAGGAATTAGTTAGAGATTTTGTCGCAGTAACCTTAAGGAAAGAACTTGTAGAAATATGGCAAAATTTCAGCTTAATGGAAAGCAGTAGTAATGTAGTCAATACAAAGGAGCCATAAAAATTCACTTGATGTAGATAGGTGAGGAACAGGAGCTATTAGGCAGTTTATCCCTCATGGAAAAAAAAAAAAAAAAAAAGTCAGTTGATGGTGCTAAAGGAAAAAAGGAAATCAAGAGCATATGCCATGAAAGGATATGTTACACTAAACAAGAAAAATATCTAGCAGTCATAAGAGTGTGCCCTCTTTCAATTCAAAAACAACATCAGAAGACATATCCAAAAATAAAAATGTGGCAATTGTACAAACTGCAGGACTGGAACAAAGCAAAACAAATCATACCTGTTCTCTGCAATTTTTAGTTTAAATTAAAGTAAAATAAAAGTCCTAAAGAATGAAACCTAATATTGCAAAATTACCTTATGAGTACAAATTCCTTGAAACACACCTACAAATATACACACACACACGAAAAATCATCCTTCTCTGAGTATATCAACACAGTCTTTGAAATGTGTGGATATCTTCTGGGGTGTTCCAGTGCAGACTGCTGATCAAGTGTGATAGCTGGTGTGTTGGCTATTCTCCACATGGAGGCTGGTTTAGAATTAGATTAACAATTTCATTTTCTGTGCAACTTGAGGCTGTGTTTTGAGTATTTTCCAAAGGCTAAAAGGTACAACACTTAGTAAATTACTCACATGGGGCTGTATTACCTCCTCTTCTTCCAGATTTACCTTTACTCACACAACTGTGCTCTGATGGGCTCAGAGCTAGTTTGCAAGAGGTTTTATTCTCCCATCAGTGTTTATGATTACCACACAGGGGAAAGTCCTCCTCCTCTTATCCACTGCAACTGTGCCAAGTGCACAAGTTCCCATTTGTGAGAGAGTCTTCAGGAGTTCCTTTCAGATAAGTCTTTCATGTTAACAGCTATTCCCATATACAACAGATTGAAGACATGTAGGTATGTTTTATATCTACTAGAAATACACCATTACCATGGGAGAAATACCACTGCTCAGGGATCTCCCTTGAGGAGCACAGTTTTATAACTGGAACATAGCCCAAACTCCTAGAGCAATGTCAGAGCAACAACCAACCAAATATTGAAGGACATGCAAAGAAAGATAAGCAACTCAAGGGCTAGTCACATGGAAATGAAAGTATGTTATATCTTAATATTGCAAGTATTATGCATTTGTTGTGCAGCAATAAATAACCTAACAGTATATGAAGAACACCTCAAATGCCAGATGATTGTGACAACTGCTGCTGATTCAAGGCACGACTTGGTCTGAATGATGAAGCCATTGGGGAACTACTGCAGCTGAAATAAAGAAAACTGGAAAGTCTCTAGAGGCAATCTTCTATAAACTCCGAGTCATCCAGATTTTCAGGAAGATGGTCAACCTACCACAAGACCATCTGGAAAAAATGGGAACACATGGCTGAGCCCCAGTGCAAATGTTCTTTGCCCACAGTAGGTGGAAACAAGGACAAGCAGTAAGGGAGGACCATGGAAACATTTTCTAGGCATGGAGAATATTGTTGGAAAAGCTGAGTTCAGCTACGACTGAAATTGCCAAAGGACACAAAGGGCAAAAAGACAAACTTTTTTGCACAAGTGAATTTCAAGAATAAAAAACAATCATGCAATCATGTCATCATGAAGCAAAATGAAGCACTTGAATTAGTGACAGTGCACATGTCAAAGGCTGAGATATTTTGTTTTCATTTCCTTGGCCTTCATGGAAACAACATCACATGCCACTACCCTGCCAGAGCCCCCAGGAAGACTGCTACCAGCAGTGGGTGAACATTAATTCTGAACTTAGTTTGGCCATTGTGGTAAAAGACAATAAAAAGGTTTTGTTTCAGAGATATGAAATAGCAAGTACATGATGTTGAGCAGTTCAGTGTTCACAGTGCAATGACCTGCATGATTTTTGTCACTGAGAGACTTTGACTGGCTTTGAATGACCATGAATTTAATGTTCTTGTTGCACTAGTTGTTCAGCAATAAGACAAGCACTTCAAATCTAGTACTGAGATGAATTGTAGGAAGACAAGGATTGACACATAATGGATTAAAACAGTAGCCTGTTTAGACTAATTTCTTTCTTTTGAGAGCAGGAAGTAATATATGCTTTAGAGGAAACTGAAAAAAAGGTAACCAAGGAGATATTTTTTTTCATCTACTGTATGTGGAGTTCCCACTAAAGTAAACATAGCTTGTACATACATATTTTTCCAATCCAGTTTCACTTCACCATGGAGTTATAGCTAATAAGTTATAGCCCTCCATTAGATCTCATTACATGTAGAACATTTCATGCTAGTCTTTAAAACAGTGTCCATAAAATTAAGAAGCTGGATTCACATGTCTAAAGAAATAAGAAAACTTTCAAATAAGATGTAAGCTTTCTGGTCCTGCCAGCCTCAGCAGAATGTGTATGATTTCAGCTCTTCTAAAGAGTCATCCACAAATATATATGTATTAAAAGAAATAGAGAGGCCTATACTCAGCCACCCAAATTAGCTATTATTTTTTATGTCTTCAATACCTGCGATGACTCATACTCATCAGTACTTGTAAATCCTCTGGGTTTTTTTTAAATGTGTAGATATTTTTCCACTTTTTTTCCTACCCTAATATTTAATTGGCCAACTAACAAATACCAGCTGGAGCACTCATCCAGATGTAGATAGGTGTTCTGTTTTTTACCAGCTTTCATTCTGGTTTTGTTGTCTCTCTCCTTCCCTCTTTTTACAGTATGGAAGCTAAGGCAAGGTACAGCAAAATTCTTAGATAATTTATAGTTCATTCTTTGCAAGTCTATTCTGGTAAATACACTACTCCATTGTAAACAATCCCTTCGTTTTTCATATGTGCAATTGCCTACATCAATCCCATTCTCCATCTCCTCTTGTAAAACTTTGCCAAGTGTAAGTGAGGGTGACTGCAAAACACTCTTGTTTGCAGGCAAAAAATGACAGACTTTAAATTAAGAGTCCTCCTCTTTTCTATCAGCTTGATGCAGCCTTTTAGAATTCATTTTCAAAGTTTTAAAAAACAGGGGGAAGAAAGGAAGGAAAAAAGGTTTCATTTCATTGTGCGTTTAAGTGAAATCTTTAAACCCCTTTGCATTATTTTATCACATCAGACTTGTCAAGTCACACTCATTTGAATGAGTGAGATTTGAAAACTTCTGAGTGTTATATTACATTTTCCATTGATATATGCCGTGAATCTTTACGGCTGCATGAAAAGGAAGCCAAAAGCAAAAGGAGACAGCTCACTTCAAATGAGTGATACTGGATAGGTCTGTCATATGTTATTTCAGGTGCTCAAAGGATAGCAATTCTATGCAGAGATGGGTGATGGGGTTGACAGGTTTGCATGGATTTAGATAAAGAAAGGAAACTTAATCGCAGAGACAGAAACAAAAAGCAATGATTCCAGTAGAAGAGTCATATCCTTTGAAAACTAAATTGAGTCTCATCCCATACTCAAAATGTCAGACTTGAGGGCCCTTCTGGAGCTGCCCTTGCACTCCTGCAATGATAGAACTCCTTTGTAGGAGAAAGCTGGCATCAGTTGCTCTGCAGGTCATTCTCTTTGGCTGGAAGGGGGAACTGTGACCTCATAGCCACCTCCTCCCCAGTGCATTAAGTGCTGTCACAGATTCTCCTAATGAGAAAATGTCTGTGTGGCAGAGACACTTAGAGCATCTTGCTTGCGCATTTGTTCAAAAGCCAGGCGTAAATTGGACCCTGTTCCTAATTTCAAGAATACTTTTCTCTGCTTAAGCATGCAGAAATGGACTTTGTAATCCTATATCTTGATTTTATAGTGGTCAAACACTCTTCTGTAAGTTTCTCAAAGGCTTTTCAATGGAGATTTGATTTTCTGTGCAAGTGAGGAGAGGAAATCTGGTACAAGACTTCTTGCAGATCTGCACTGTGTAAGGAAGTACCTGCAAGTTGATTTTTTTCTACCAGAGGGGAAAACACTTCAAAAAGCTCATTACCACGTGCATGGCGTGTTTAGCAACGCAAAGTTCTAGCAAAAAGGCTCATATGAAAGATGCCAAAGGGAAGCTCTTGTATTTAATGGGTTTGCTCCTACAAAGGGAGCACACAGACTAAGTGCCGGCTGCGCTCAGGAGACGCCGGGATGAGCTCCCAAGTTATCCCTCCCGGATCGCCCAGCCGCTGCACCGCCGTGCCGGCAGCAGAGGGAGATGTCGGCATGCCTTTCAGTAGAGACTTGTCTCGGCTGGGATTTGCACTTCATTAATTCAGTGTTCGAAATCAAACCAGCGTTTAAACTGCACTGCTATTAATACGCAGGGGTAGACGTGCAACGTGGAGAATTTCCACAATTTTTGAGTACTTTTGTGGGATGTTTTCGGACAGTCAGTTAAACAGAGATATTCTTACAGCAAAATATTCTCAGGAGAGAGTTCACTGAAACATTTGTTCAGCTTTTCTGAGACTGAAAACAAATAAAATATGATGATTTGTAGGAAGACAGAATCAAACTTAAAATAAGCGTTTGTTTGTTTGGATATGTGACCCATTGTAACCATAAAGGAAAAGAGGCATGGGGATAAGCATTTTTGAGTAATATAAATACAGTGAATAAACATATGGTGTATTTTGATGCCATGGTTGTGGTGAGATAAAACTTGATAAAACAGTTTAATCTTTGAAAACAGCAATAATAAGAACAATAAAATATAATCTTTATTCACTTCAACATAGCTGAAGGGCCACAGAAGGTATGTCAAATTTGTACCAGACAAGAATTTTCTCTTTGTGTCCAGATTTCATTTGGAGAGAAAAAAACCCACACTAGTATTCTCACTTACTTTTCTGTTTGAGAAGATTATCTGCTAACTTGGCATGTTGGAACTAGAGCAAGCATTAACTCTTGTTCTTCTTTCAAGAGTCAAGTGGAAGTTAGATTTGTTTTCAGAAACCAGGTAGAAGGAGAAATACAGAATTGATTCTGTTTTGGCTGAAGACAGTTTCCAGCAGGGAGTGCTCCATTGAGTTGACAGTGAAGGTAAGTGTGAGAAGGGTGAGGTGCTTCTCTGCTGCTCCAAAGGAGGAGAAATGCCTTGTGTTGATAGCTCTGCTTTGCCAGCCACTCTGCAGGTTTGCTTGCCATGCTGTTCAACTCAATTACTGTAAAACATGGACAAAACCTGGGAAGAACAAAATTTGACATTTTTGTCTGGAAATTGTTTTCCTTGTATAGTTGAAGGCACATTCCTTAATTGTATGATTTTGAAGGCACATTCCTTAATTTTTGTGTGGATCTTACTGATCTTACTTCTAGCTTCTTGGGTTTCCTTTAAGTGTAAAAGAAAGAAAAACGTTAGGTATTTCTTCCTACTGAATTCTTTTCAGAGGAAAAGGATAGAATTACCTAAAGATACTTTCAGAGGTGTCACCCTACACTGATGCATGAGGAACACATTATTGAACACCCAGCTCCTTGGGGAAGTGGTGCTTCAAGCCAAATCAATTATAACCAAGACTGACAATTTAGGCACCTACACTGAAGCACAAAGCTGGCTTCATTCTAACTATGCCTGCCACTTGGATTGGGTGGGACAGGCAGCACAGTGCAGTCACACAGCCCAGGCTCCCTTGGCAGGTGGTACACACCCATGGAGTGTCACCCAGGGACACTCTGACACTCTGCTACCAGTCAGAGTGTCAGTGGGTGCTGCAGGCAAAGATCTAGCAAAAGTATAACCATAGCTGGGATGGCAGGCAAAATCCCCTCCCTCCATCCCCTGTACCATGTTGTGCTAATAGTTGTTTTTGGAAAATGGTGTTTGCATGGCCTTTTGAAGCACAAGAGCTGTGCTTTTTCTACATTTTGGTATTTCACTGACAATTACAGCTGATCTAATTTCTTTTCCATTTTGTCAATGCTAAACCACAGCAGCTCATCCAAAATCCACTGAGAGTCTCCAAAATTGATTGTGATGCAAGTAAAAGCTATGGTTGGCCCTGAATTTCTACCAGGCAAAA
>VZRH01014903.1:0-45009 GCA_013397555.1 Urocynchramus pylzowi | reverse complement strand
AAACAAAAAAAAAAAAAAAAGCAAAACCAAAAACAAATACAAATTATCTCTACCATGAAAGGCATTGCTTACTTCTCTAAATGCTTTGGTTCTACTATAGAGCCAGTACAGCTAGTATAGAACAGTATTTAAGAGAGATTACAATGGGCACAATATACTCTCAAGAGGACAAATTGAAAAGAACTGTATTTTGCCCAGTGGACTGTGATGTCTAAATTCAAGTCAAGATCTGGGAAGGGGTGTTTTGTTTTGGAAGTCAATGATTCCCTCATGACTAATTTATTACCATAATGCTCTGTGTGACAGAGAAGTTGATGTCATACACTGGGATCATCATGGCAGTACACACTGGCTTATTTAAGTTGGTTATATCTTTTCATATTTCATTAATTTTATTTCAAATAAAATTGTAATAAAAATAATAAAAAGAACAATAAATCTAAACAGCTTGCATTTCAGAGGAAAAATAACAGTAAGGTGTAGGGTGAGTCCACCATTCACATGATAATTTTTATGATGTCATAAATTCATTCATAGTGATCCACAATGGCAACAAACTTAATGCTCAGTAGGGACTGATCCAGCAATCTTCAAAGGAGGACATTTTTTAAAAAGAGCAATATGTATTTTCTACATATTTCTCAGTAGAGCTTTCTATCCTTTGTAGGGACCTGAGAAACATAAATTAATTTACATGGCAATAAATCTACTGATAAAGCATAATCTGAGTAATAGTCCAACTATTCACCTGTGCCTTGCAAAAGAGCCAAAAATTCTTCCCTGCCTATCCATAAGTTTGGACTTAGGAACTGTGACAAGCTGAAAGTGAGTTCAATAACAAGGTGCTTTTTGCAGCTGTGTTAGGATAATTGATTCTGTCTTGCAATGCCTCTTCCTCAAGTATGTGCCTCTACTATGAATCATATCACACATACTTTCTGAGACAGAGAGAAAGAGAGACCACTAGATGCAGTATTCTATCAAAGTTTTAGAACTTGCATAATTCTAAAAAGTGTATAAGAGCCTTAAGATAAATACAAATAAGTGCTGTAAATTCAATCCTAATGTAGATAAATCTAAAGCTGCTTCTATTAAGGCTGACTTACAAGACTCAAACCAGTTTATGTGAAAGTTTCCAGTAAAGGAGCTTTATAAGTATTCCATCTTTCTGAACAACTTCACAAATTATGTCTTGAAAAAAAAAATTTTAAACTTTAAAATAGGCAGCAATCATCAAGTCTCGTTGTCACTGAGTACAGTCCAAGGGTGGATATTTAAGCAGTCATGCTTATTTCAGTTTTTTTCTCCATTTCATTTCTGACAACCCACTCCCCATTTTCCATTTGTTTCCAAACTTTTCTAGTTTGAAAAAGGTGTGGACGACAGAATGCAGATTTCATTGCCATCATCTTGAGATAATCTCCGTTATTACTATAAACACTCTGTAGCTTTCCAAAGTTGGCAGTTTTAAAATGTATCAAAATGGAAAAGTAAACCAAAACCAAATAAAAAACATCCAGGCAGCACATACCATACAGCAGCTTCATCCCCTGAAGGTTATGAATGGAATTCACTATGTTGCATTCAGTGAAAACAAGAAACAGAAGATAAAGAGGAAAACCAGAGTCTGAAATACTAAAAACACATGGCACCATAACAGACATGACAGAACATTTTCCATTATTTCCATTGCTCAGTGAAGAGCTACACTCATACCTGTCACACCTCCACCATTCCTGAGCTGCGCTAACAGAGATCAGCAAAGATCACATCTTCATAGGAAACATGTCATTCCCCTCCCCTCTGCAGCTTTTGTACTTTCCTCTGCTAACTCTTGCTCTTTTGACACACATTTGCCCATGCAGGTCATTCCCTACTTGTGGTAAAGGCCTTCAGAGTAGAAATATGGTAAAATATTTCTATCATGCAGTAAAAGAACAGCTATCCATACTGCCCACATTGTTCTTCTTAGACAGATTATCTTTGGATTCTTGGATCAAAATTCAGCATCAGAGGATACTGTAGAAAGGCTGCACATTCAGTGCAGCTTCCTCACAAAGTACTTAATGCACTTGTACTTTGAAATGATTAAGTAGTTTAATGGGAAGAATGAAAATATTCCAAGAGGTAGATCCCAAGATTAATTTCTACCAGCTTTTGAAAGTCATATACTTCAGAATCAGTCAGAAATTTATGCTGGATGAATCTCAACTAAATTTGGTTGTCACCTCATAGTGCACTTCACAATTTCAAGCTCAGAATTTCAGCAGGAAAAAAATCAAGCATTTTTTCAAGATGTGAGTGAATAAAAAAAAATCAGCAGCGAACAGAAACAGCATTTGAAAACCGTCTTAATCTAGTAAATTTTTATTCTCTCCCACATCTCTACTCCTTCTTCTCTATGCCTTCTATTAAAAGTCACTTTACCCACCCCCTCTTCCTCTGTTAATAAATTGGACAAAATGTACAGGCAAGCCTTGCCTTCCATGTTAATAAAATTCTGACCTTGTTGTTCAGGATATTTATTCTCCTATGCCTATGGGTTGGGATTTATGAGCAAATAGAACTAGTTTGTCACATTCTGTGTTTGAGATGTACAAATTCTGGCTATGGAAATGTTAAACATCCTAGGGCCTTTTCCCCCCCTTCTCTTAGTGGCCTTTCAGGATGGCAGGCTAGATCTTCCTTTCAGGTGCTTCCCTGCTAGATGCAGAGGACAGGCCATTATTCCATACTCCAGCTTTGTATTACACAAAGGTGTTGGAGCACCTGGATTCTTTGATGGCACATGAGGTATGTCAAAGAGCTTTCAGTGCAGGAAATCTCTCCCTTTTTGTTATGCATCTAAGTGAATTTTCCAGTGCCCTATAGAAGGGAAGAAACTGCAGATATTATGTTCAGTTTGTGAACTTCACTTTCAAACTGGGAAGTTTTAAAATTATAAATCAAAATTTGTATAATCCTGCTCACCAGTAAAGTCAGTCATAATTTCAGAAAATAAGATATGGGGAGAACATTGCCAGATGATCTCTGTACAGTCAGTGCTGTTATTCTCTGACTGGGTGCAGAGCCAGAGTAGAGAAAAATGGGAGGAGAGACATGGGTTATCCCAAGGTAAACCGAAGATTCAACTAGCTCAACCAAAATAAGAACCAAAAATTCCCAATCACAGCCTTGCATTGCAGTGATGAATTGGGGATTTCATTCCCATGTTCAACCACCATGAACACTTCTAGCAGATAAAGGCCATGGCCCATCAGCTTCCTCCCACAGACCCCGGGGAGGATTGCCCAGGTCTCCTCCCCCCGTGGCCAGCAGACAGCCAGGGCTGGGAGGGCTCTGGCAAACACCAGTTGCAAACAGACACTGTGCCCACCCTGCTGCTGTCTGCCTGCTCATCCCATCCCCTGGCAGAAAAAGGGCTTAAAGGGTTTCCAGAGCAATCAACAACAAGAATCCCATTAACCCACTGGGAGCAGGCTCAAACAGAAAGCAGATCTTCTGTGCTCATCATTTAAAGGGTGCAGAGTTACAGAGGAGTCTGTGAAGACAGTTCATAGTGGGGGGTGTGCTGAAATAAAATCCAGTTGGATTTGGATTTCTTTGGGTGGGTGGAGTGGACATTATTTTATTTTTTATTTGCCACGCCAAATCCAGGGGAGAATGTAGATCCTCTTTACAGGTTCTCAGAATTAAAACATTTTGCATTAATACAGTGGTTAGATTTCACCAGCTTTTGCTGGAATTTTTCCTAGTCAAGTTGGATTTGTATTTTTGTAGTGAGTTTTTTGGGAGAAAACAACTCAAAGAGGCTGCCTTGCCATGCATCCCCAAATATTCTTAATCTGTGTATAACAATGCTTAAATTGCCATGACATTTATAATAAATACTAAAGTATTTATTTTTAAAAAAAACTTAAATTGGCATGAATTATTAACAACAGTGTTAAGGTGTCAAGGTGCCAGTTATGAGTTCACCAGCTTAAAGAACAAATCCAGCATGAATTACACTAAGCACTTTTTCTTGCTTTGCTCTAGCATAAATGTACTTTTTTAAAAAGTTAAATAAATAAACAAGTAAATTATCCAAGTATTTAATTTTGCAGATGTCTGATGTGTTAGAGTTGATTTGGCTTTACTAAACTAAGACATTATTTCAATCCTATTTTCCACTGTGTTATGTGCTTTTTCCCAAACATAGCCCTTCCCAAAAGAAAATACCTACAAACCATCCCTTCTTCCCAAATTGTTTTACTCTTTGAGAGATTTTTATTGTTCCATATCATTGGTAAAAGCTCATTAAAAAGTTATGAAGCCCAGAGCATAATTGGGCAGAAGCACTTGCCAATGAATAACATCTGCAGCTATGTGTATGTGTATTTGTATTACAGTAAACTTAAAGCCACTCTTTTTTTTTTTTTTTTCTAATTTATTTCATTGTCTGCCTCTAAATTCTTTGTCCCAAGTAAAGCACTAGGCAAATGTATAAACCACACAGGCTGTGGTACAGTCATTGTCACTGAGCACAGTGCCAAATATAATTTCATCATTTAACTGAGGTTCATGCCAGGGTAAACTACTCTGTGTTAGATGTCTGCAAAATGCTATTTGCTCTTTTTATTATATTATTATTTTAAACTTATCTGTGCTCTTTGGGCTCTTTCTGTGTGTCTGGTTTTGATGCTTACTGTCTGTGCATGTGATGTCCTAAGTCGAACTGTGTTTGGGAAACAAGCAGAGACTATCTAACACTTACTGCCCTCTCCCAGTCTGTCTCTTACAATAAAGCATAACTGGAGTCCTCTTGTAATGAAAATCTTGTCAATAATGAAAGACAGTCTAATCCACAAATATTTGGATAGGCACAATGTCATTTCTGTTTGACTACTTCTATTTGTGGAGTTGGGTTCACTGTAACACAACCATAAAAAAAGAGAAGGAAAGAGAACTGTTCTCCTATTAAAAATAAAGAAAAAGGCTTGTAACAAAAGAGAAAGAATTACCACAATTTGTGGCAGAGACAAATGGAGCACACAAACCTTCTGAGCAAAGCATGTTGACCTAGCCAGCCTATCTAACATTGTATGCAGCCATGGAAAATTATGTGTTTAGAGAAAGATAGTATAAAGAAATTTAAAAAAATGTTTAGGGAAATGGCTGCAATTGGAAATTTTGTGGTGCTGAGGTCTTTTCAGGACTGTGTTCCTCCCTCCCTCCCTGACACCACCCAAGAGCTCAAGCTCGGACATTTTGCCAAGAATCTGGCATCCACCCACCCGTCATCTAAAACTGTCAATTGTTCTCATGCTTATAAATAAACAAAATGGATTTCCAAAATAATTTAGATCCTAGAAACTGATAACAGAGCTAAAAAAGACTCTGACTGTAGTTTGTGCCTTTAATTCTCTCCTGTTAATCTTCCTATTATTGAATGCATTGTCCTCTGGGAATTCTATTGGAGCTTTCTCTGTTTCCAGTTTTTTCCTGCATTCTCTGCCAATCTTTTCTAGATTGAAACCATTTCACTAGCCAGTTACAACCATATGAATTAAAATTATTCATAAAACTAATAAAATATATGAAAAATACAGGTAGCCAAGGCAGCAGCCTTCTCTTAATACATATGTTTAGAAGCACTGTACCTTGCAGCTCTGACCTAAGCATTTTGGTATTTTTTACTCAAGCCCAGATCAGATTCTGCATTGCACAACTCTCATCTCATCACCCAGTCTTCTCCAAAAATCGTCACTACAGTTCTCAGCTTGAATCTCCTCTGGACTGGCTCTCACAGCCTCAGGTGACCCCATTTCCCTCTCTTATTGCTAACTCTTCATATGTATTTATGCCTCTCTCCATTTGTATTTAGAACATGATCATGTTCAGGGAGAAAGAATGGAATTAGGAGATTTTGTTTTGCTTCAGATGAAAAGGGTTTCAGGCAAAATTGAAAAAAAAAAGTAATAAAAGACAAGGAAAAATAACTCATAGAGATCAAAACAGAAAGAAAAGTCTAATTTGCTATTTGTGGGCCTTTGAGAATAAGCAGATGAAGGCATCAAACTATAATTCTGTTCCGTCCTACACTAATCAACTCCAATTCTTCTGGAGCATCAGACCTGAGCTGGGAACTGGCGAATGGAGGAGAAAAGATATTCTCTATAAGAGAGCTGTCCTTCCTTAGCAGAATTCACTGCCTTAAATTGGCTCAGACAATGCATGTTTAACACTAATCTGACAAAATTAGACCTCTTAATGAATTTTTATGTTACATCTTTTAAAGTCTGCCAGACCGGTGTAGAGATTTTGTGGTGCTCCAAATAACACAAAATTAAATGCAAGAGAAAACAAAGATAATTGCTAATTTATATTGGAGCAATAAAGATTTGAACAAGAGCAAAATAAATGAGTCTTCCATTCCTTCCTTCTCCTCTCTGCTAAAATGTATAAATATAGAAAAGGATTTATGTAGCATAAAAATAAATACTTATACTTTCTTTTTTTTTTTTTTTTTTTTTTTTTCACCTTATACATTCAAAATGTATAATGTTGCCAGAACCACTTAACTTCTACCTATGTCATTTTGGAAGCAATTCCAGTGGAAAAGCCTTGTTAGTTTTTTTTTTTTTTTATTTGTCACCTTATACATTCAAAATGTATAATGTTGCCAGAACCACTTAACTTCTACCTATGTCATTTTGGAAGCAATTCCAGTGGAAAAGCCTTGTTAGTTTTTTTTAAATGCATCTCATTTTTGTAAAAAGGGAAAATCCAACACTTCGCCACATTGTCCAGAAATTTAAATAGCAGAAATCTACCTCTTATAGGCTAGTCCAGGACTGCAAAATGACAAAACTCACAAATTAAATTTAAAACTAGAATTTGGGGGAGGAAAAGGTTTTTTGACTGTCCATTTGATTTCATGGCTCAAATTTTTCTAGTGGGATGTAACTCCACATATTGAAGAGAGCTACATGCTAAAACATTACATAAACAACTTTTCTCCAGCTTTAGCTCTGCAGTCATTGCAAACAGATTCTCCAGCAAAGTGTAGCAACAGCTGGATGCTCTTAGAATCTTTACCATGATGTGGACCCAACCCTTTGCAGAGTTGGGAATCCACAGACTTGATTCCAGCAAAAAGACACAGCATGAATAAAGTAAAAGGAAATCAGGAAATCAAGACACCAGTGCTACCATGCAGAGTAAAAACTACTTCCCAAGAAACCCTGGTTTTTGAGACACAAGAGTGGTATTTCATGTTTCCTCATCAAAGATAGTGATGTGTGCTCTTTCCTTTTATCAACATGCTATGTTACAGGATGTGGAGAAAAATAGAGTCTGTATTTCAATAATAATTTCTTAGCCAGGAAAAAAGGATGAATTTTGGTCAGTTATGTGCTGGCAGACAGACTCTGACCATATATTCCCGTACATTTGTGTCTTCAGATTTGAATCACTGTTAGTCACCAACATCAGACTCTCTGTCCAGATACAGAGGGTAAAAGAGAATATTCCTTCCTTAAACTAATCAAAAAGATGTACTGAAAAACTATTTCTATATAAATCAAAACTGGCCACCAGAAAAACTGAGGGCAAGTGTTCCAATTATATCTAAGATAATGCATTTCCAAACAAAATCCATGCATTTATTTTCCCCCTTTACATCCACTTTTTCGATGAAGCAGTTGAAATAGGGATCACTAATGCACACTCCAACTTAAACTGCAGAAAAAAATCCTGCTAATTTAATTGCATACGTCATAGAAACAGTTAGTGAAAAGCCAGGAAATTCACAGCATCCCCTGCCATTAGAAGAAAAAGACTGGTGAGATTTTATCTTTCCCTAATAAATTTCAGTTAAGGCTTGATTGTAATTAGTCAGCCCAAGAGAATTCATTCCTGTTTTGCATGTGGCTGAACTGATCAAAATCCGAGAAGGGAATAAGCTTGAACAAAGGACTACACAATAAATATATGTGCAGTCAACTTTGGATTACCCGTGGTTATCTCATCTGAACTAGTCAGTGCCTAGTGCCACATGAGTAATAAGCAAGCTTCACTATTCTGAGCTCTGCTCTTTCTGTTACTTCTTATTCATTCATGTTTCTGGACAGAAATTTTAAATTGCTGTGTATTTTCTATTTCTTTGTTTTTACACAGGCTGTTCCAGTTTGTACCCATCCATATTCCCCAGGAAGACTGAGTCAGCTGTTTCCTTCCCAGTGTTACTTTCATTAGTTTCACTCTGATTTAAAGTCTGCTGGCAAACTTTAACTTCAGCAGTGAGAAGAATCTCATTTTCAGTCCTAGTTACTGTCCAGTTTAGTTTTCCTGAAAGCTGAATGGAGCCTTTCACATCAGATAAAAGACAGTGGAGGGCTGAATTTTGTCTGTGCTGGTGATGGATTACTGTGTATTATAAGCTTTATTCTCATTCTTTCTAAATCAAGGCTAAATCCACTCAGGTCAAAGAAGGTAAGGAAACACAGGCAAGAGAAACAGGACCTCCACATATAATTTTTTCCTCTTCAACATCAAAAACAGTGAGTCAGTTTGCCAACGTTACAAAAGAGATGGTGTGAAAATGAATAATGTTGGTGTGATGAACAGCACAATCACATCACATCTGCTGAGAAAAACAGAAAAAGGAAAGTGGCAGCCAGCTGCCATTGCCAGACAGATTCATTCCAAGGGCTGCACATCTGGATCCTGCAGCTGCCAAACTCATGCTGATTGATTGCTTCCAATCCTGGAGTAATCAGAGGTTAAGTAACAGAAGCAGCACCATCCCAATGCAATCCAAAAAGATATAGTAGCTATTACTCATCAGTAAAAAACTGTTTTGTTTGTTTTCTCTGCATTCATAAGATGCCTACTAACTCCTGAGTATCTGAACCTCTGGAACACAGAATGGTGACAGATGATTTTTCAGTGGCTATTCTCTCAAATATCACACCTGTCCTTAGCACAGCAACGTTATGTATGATCATGCTTTCTGGTTCAAAGAAAACGAGTCCTCATTCTCTGACTGGCACAACTCCATTGTTAGAGCTGGTCTGAACATGTTCTCTCTCTCTTTCCCTCTCCTCCTGCTCATTTTCTTGTGTCCTAAAAAATATAATAAACCCTAATAATTCTAATAAAATATAATAAATATAAAATATAATAAAATATAGTAATCTATATAAAATATAATATGATAATATAAAATATTACAATAAAATATAATATATTCATTATATAAATATAATAAACTTATTTCTAGTTAGAAATCAACACTTTTCAACATAAGCAATTGCTTCACATATAAGTAAAATTTAAAATTTAAAAAAAAATAGTAAAAGGTAGGATATTTTTTCCCCCAAAGTTCAATTTAATCAAAAAACTAAAGCAAAATAAACAGCAAAAATTTTCAATTCTTAGTATATTCAGAGTATCTTCTGATTTGTAATGCAATGAAATCTGAATCAGACCATCAGAATGATTTTGCAGCTTTTTCCAATGTACACTTTTGCTACTATTTCAGAGCAGTTAGAGACATTATATGTGAGATTTTTTAGGTTTTTGTTTTCTTTTCTACATCAGTACAGTTGCCTAAAAATATACATTAATCACATCTGGTGGCCATAAGCATACTTTTAATAAATAAAATAAATATATTTTTAATAAAGAACATGCATTTCAGCAATTTAAATATGTACACTGAAATTTTGATTTTTTTTTTTTTTTCCCCAACTGGATAAGAAATATACAAGTGTTCTGAGTGTAACTACAATGTACTCACACCAGTGAATTGTAAGAGTCTGAAAGTTCTATGCATGCTTTGAATTGGGGTACGTCTTTCATTACCTTGAACAGTCAGAAGTCTCATCTAGGAATCATCAGCAAAACAGACACTGTGAGGTGGATAAAAGTAATTGTGAATCCTATCTCTGAACATCTATCAGTAATTCCCAGCTATCAGTAAAACCCAGCTGTCAGTAATTCCCAGACTTCTTTTGAGTGGTTTAATATTTCTATGTGATGGTGTGACTGCAAGATCCTGCTCTAAGGATTACAACTGTTCATCCGAATGTCCTTGTAATCTTTGCAATGTTGCTACTTTTTATCATGTCTACATCATAAGTACTGGATAAAATCTAACATTTTTGAGTATCATTTGCAAACTGTCTACAGTGGGAAGTACACAGAAGCATATATAAATATTCAGGATGGCAACATTAAATTAGAAGCAGTACAATGTATTTGAATCATAGAATATGCTGAGTTGGAAAGGACCCACAAGGATCATTGGGTCCAAATCCTGGCCCTGTGCAGGACAGCCCCAAGAATCTCAGCCCTACCATGTGCCTGGGAGCACTGTCCACATGCTTCTTGAACTCAGACAGGCTAGTGCTGTGACCACTTCCCTGACTTAAAATGTGCTCTGTAGTGAACCAAAGCTATGAAAATAATACTGCATACAGACAGAGAATTTAAAGAAATTTAGCTGGTTATGCAAATAGAAATTTAGAAATAGTTTCAGGCTGCTTTATCTACTTGTGCATTTTGCTCAGTTCATTTCATTTCACTGGATGGTCTGATTTCCAACATTCAAAAGGATGATTAACCATTTTTATCTTCACCACATGCACTTGAGGTAGGGAAGCATTGTCCTGATTTAAAGACAAGATTTATAAACTAAGTGAATTGCATCAGATCCACCCCCATATGTGCTACAAGATGGGATTTTTATGATGTCTTCAGGATCTTAGTTCAACAAGTTGGTTAGACCGAAGACCGTATTTTAATACTTCAGAGAGTTTCTGCTTGGCTGTTTGGATGCTAAGTTTAGCCACATTCAGATTGTTAATCCATAGCTTTATGAAGAATTGGTGGAGAGAATGAAAACTTCTGCTTTGCATGTCTAAAGATATTTTCTTGTATTTCTGGTTTAAAATCTGTAAATCCTGGGATGCACAATGCTAATATTTATTCCTGTTTAACTAGAGGAAGACTTAGAATGAATGACCATTTCACAAACTGTGCAATCAGAAAACAGTGTAGAAGTGCCATGAAATACTGCACCAAAGTGGGTTCTGTTGGCTGCTGGACTACTTGTGCACTGGATTGAGGATTTGAAACATGAGATTGGCTATGGCAGCTAAAGTCCTGCAGGAGAAAGTCATATGAGCTACTTAATCATAGCTGCTAGGACTGAGATATTCCTACCTGCTACGTACACAGCAGATCAGGGGTGCCAGTGCCTTTGCCCATGGCTGGGGGTGCTTTTTTGACTGATCGAAGATCCTCAAGTGGTCAGGACTATGAAATCAATACCTAAAGGACCCTCACTTATTTCTAAACCATGAGTTCTTGTAAAGAAACATCCAGGATGAAGCATTCTTAAAGAACAGACTAGTATTGTCCCAGGGGTATCACTTTTCAATTCTCTGTGTTCATACTGTAAGCCAGAGCTATGTTAATCATGCCAAAACTATTTGCTTTCTTTATCTCCTACCAGACATTTATTTTTTCCTGTGTAAAAAGTCAAAGGAAGTCAATATTGAAGATCTCCAGCATTTTCCATCTTTTTCTAAGCAATAAAAGACATCTCTAAGCAAACAGTCACAGTATGATATGAATAGAGACAGAAATTAATAGAGTCAAAATCAGTAATGACCAAAATTGCATTAGCTGATGTAGCCTTACACAAAATACTCTCAGCTACCTTTCCCAAAAACACAACATGAAGCAAAATGTAGCTGGTTAGCCTCCATGTTTCCTGTCTGATTCAAAGGCCACCTGCTTGATGCCTCTGATTAACAGCACTTCTTCCCTTCCTCAATGTTATGTTCTTTCCTTCTGCTTCTTCCTTCTGACATTCCTAGTGTCTGTGTCCCTGTTGCTTCATAAAAATCATAAAAATAGAGATTGTTTTGAAGATGTGATCACCAAAGTAGAAATTGTCACCTGGTTTTAGTTACCATCAGCTATATGTAAAGGCCATGTCTGGTCTTCACAGATGGTGAAAAATCGCCCATTTTACACGTCTCTTAAGCAGAATTTGACTCAGTGAATTTAACAAGAAGGTTTTATTTTGTCTTTTTTTTTTGTTTGTTTCATTAATTACACAATGGAATTTACCACTTTTCCCACAAACTACATCTTAAATTTTGTTTATGGACAGAATAACTGTAGAAATGATGTGTATGCAACAGAAATGCACCATGTTTGCATTGAGTTACATATGCTTTGTGTTTTGAACATAAATAGACTGTTTTCTTCTCTTTATTTCACAGAAAATGATCCATCTAGGAGACAATAAGCTTGTTTCTTTCATGATTCATTCATTATCAACACAGTTGTTAGGTGTTTACAGTTGCAGATCTTTATTTAATACAGAAAAAGGAGTTAAATGAGTCAGAAAAAAAAAAAATCCAGCTTAAATTCCTATTTCTCTTTCATATCCAGAGACTGTTTTTCAGTTGTGTCTTTTATATTTGGCTAGAAACCACATACACGTTAAACAGTAAAATCTTACCTTTTGGTTAGTGATAAAAATGTGGAAGAAGATTTAAGAAAGAGAATAGGTCTAATTTATAAATGGAAGAAGGGCAGTTTTCACAATATTTCTTTTCAGAGCAAACTCTGTATTTTACAAGAATTTAATGAGGACTTTTTAGGATGTTCTTATTACTCTTTTAAGTCTCTTGGACTAACAACAGTGTTCTTGGCATATTAATTTAATCCAGCTCTAGAGACTAATTTTATACTTGTTACCCATCAGTGTCTTCAGACAGGAACATTAAACCAAAAACAGGGTATGGAAAATCAATGGCTCTGTTGTAACACTACAATTTGCAGTGCAAAATTCACATCCTATTTCTTTGGCAGGGGAGGGATTTCAGACTGGCTGAGAAGGACATCAGATCTGAAACAAATTTCCTTGCTGTTCAACACTCATAGAATGGGCTCACATAAAAAAAATCTAATACTGCTTGATTAATTACTAGTTCATCAACCTGCTTTCATATTTATTTTTCTCCTAGTTGACTTTATTCCCATCATTACTCCCTTTAGCAAGATTTGTTTCTTGGAATACAGGCATAGCAGATCAACCAGGACTATAGCTTAAATTTATTATCAATGTTAACTGTAGCAAGTGATAATCTTGCTGGTGTAAAGCTTGCAAAAAGTTTGGAGTATCAAACATATTTTAGACCTTCAGCATCTATTACTTTGTTTGTTGGTTTGCATTTTCTCAAAACTCACTTTAAAATTAGGAAAAATTTATTCCTGTTGGATTTGTATTATCCAAATCCTGTTTCCAAGGATAGTTTCACAGTTCAGGAGGGTATTTGTTGATTGAAGAGTGTGCATTAAACCTCACAAAAGCCCAAAAAAGCAAGAAAATCAAACTCATGGTAACTGGAGGATTGTAGAGAAAAATCCTTTTTATGCAATGCTCCAAGCATGTGTTATACTAACGTGTCTCCTAAAAAATAACATGAGCTTTTCATTGCTCACTATGAAGTGTCCAAGAAATGCATTTTTCCTAGTCCAAAGAGAAAGTATTCTGGAGATTTTCTGTGTCTTACAAGCCTCCAGCACACATTGCAGGGAGTGTAATTTTTGGTTTCATTAGGTAAGACTGTACCTTTCAACAAAACTGGTTAGGTATGTATTAATACATGCCTTGAGGCATGTAAACAGCACACCTATTTCCTTCGCAATCTGAGCATTAACTGAAAAAGAAATAAACCATCCTTCAAGTGGGAAGAGTGCTGGATGTTTATTTGAAAGCAATATCTTCAGGGAACATTATGTATATGTAGCTTTCCATCCTTAAGTCAAATACTGTCTCACTTTAAAAAACATGTGGATAAAACCACTCTTCAATCAAAGTTGTCATTAAATTTTGGGGGTTTCCTCGTTTGACTGCAAATTAAATGTGATGGTAGAAATGTGCTCCTTAATTGTAAATTTTGTAACTTGTAATTCATTAAGGGTTTTGATAAACCAGTTTCCACGGCATTGGACCAGTTTAAGGCCAGCACTTCTGCCAGCATTTGGTCTTGAATCCAGTATTTAGTTCAGTTAAATGCTAATAGGTGTAGTTCTGTTTGCCAGTTGACAAGCTTGCATTTCACAAGGAGAAACAGTGGAGAGAAAAAAACAACCAAACAACCTCAACCAAACAACCAACCAGCCAACCTCAACCAACTAAAGAAAAGCCTTTTCCAAGACAAGAGAGATGAAACTCCACTTTAGAATGAAAAGAGTCATTAAAGCAAATTTGTGATATTGGAACTTTTTTCTGCATTTTTAAGAGGGAAGAGTTTTAGACTTACCTATATTCAACAATAACAGACTGAAAAATACTTGATTTCTTTCCTAACAAGAGAAAGATATAAGCCATATTTATTAAAATGCCAAATAGACTTCGTATTCTCTTTTCTTGTTACATTCCAACCAAGTAATCACGTGTATGAACATTAGCTGTAACCAGGAACTTCATCAAAACCAACAGAAAATACTTGCATTTGATTTTTCTTCATATATTTTCATGAATGGGACTGGTTTAATGAGTCCTGAACAAAAGTCTGCTGGAAGGAAGCTAAAAGACAACTCTCTGAATAAAAGGTTAGGTTTAGCAATCAATTTTATAAATTTGTTCATTCTTCGCTCAGCATTATAGAAAATAGCAGCTCACTTTGCTTTTCTTTTAATTTAGAGGCTTATAATTATGTACCAAGTTAGTTGTTTGGGCAGTAAAATAAAAGCCTGATTAAAAATGTTATAAGCATGTTCATAACAATTTGTGATGAAATACATTATTTCTCCACATGTTCAGAACAATACTTAGAGGTTAACTGTATGCTTCCACAATCATAAATGTGGACCTCAGTTTCTTTGTGACAGGTTTAAATACAGTTTCAGCTACATGTTCTTAAACATCTACTAATTTCTAAATGTCTCCTAAATATTTACTAAACAACAGCCAGTAAATCTACTTAGCAGATTTTTTTAGCAGTCTTAAAACATGTTAACTTTTGTGTCATGACTACCCGGTGAAAAAACCCACTGTTTAGAAACCATGAATTGTATAGAACTATCCATACATAGGTACAATATTTTCTTGGGCATCTGAATGTGTAAAAATTACACAATGTGTAATATGAAATAGCAGAATAGTGAACTTTAGAACAAACTAATCTAGCTCCTATACCTGTAAAAATTGTGAGAATGCTTTAATTACTTGAAGAACAAATACCATGTTTGTACTTGTTTAAATAATATTTTGTGTATGTCTCTAATTTTATTACTTTATATTAAGACTTTTTAAAGTCATGGTTTCTCTTTTTATTTATGAAGCCTTAAATGAAGTTTAGTAATATGTCTATTAATTTTTGTTCTATGGTATTACTACTATGTTAAAATCAGCAAATTGAAGACACTGTCCTAGTACTATTAGTTTTTATGATTTCATTGCATCTTTATGTTTTTAAAGCTGAAAATCCTGAAAATAATTTTCTTTACTTGCATTTTTATTACTTAGTGATGTAATAACGCATTACAATGACCTATTATATCTATGTATCTCCAAAATGTATTTCTAATAGAAAAATTCTATGGGAAAGGAAGAGAGAAGGGAGGTTGGTTCAGATTGTATTATTTTTATTTTAATATCAAGGGCTATTTATTTTGGGAAGGACAATTTCTGTTTTCCCACAGAAATAGTTTGAAAGTAATGACTCTTGATAATTTAGGTTAAGAGAGAGAAATTCTCAGATGAATTCTGAAAACTGTCATATTTCAGGGTTTTGGAAAATAAATGCTGGCAGATAAACACTTCTCAGATATTAAGAAAGTCTTTTAAAATCCTGTGAAATTTCCATCCATATTTGTCAGACACTTAATATAGATTTACACTTCACCAATATTGCCAGCATTTGTTTCCTCTGGTATGTGCTTCAGAGTAATTAATGTGCACCTGAATAGCAAAGAAAGAGCTGTGGTGTTGAATCTGACTTGATGCCATGCTCACAATCACTTCTGTAACAGCAGCAAAAGATTGTCTGATTTAATTCCCAAGAGAAGGAAAAAAAGAATATCAAAGAAGCTCTGAAAACTGTATTTCAAGTAACATCCTCTGTTCCATGTCAATTCCATCAACATCAAATTTGCATCCAAATTCTTCTGAAGTACTCAGACTGGTTTTCCTCTGAAATTCAAATGGTAGTGTCAGGTAATCCTGGTCGTTCTGTAACACGTGTGTTTGCAAGTTACAAATATCATGCAAGTTTGTAATCTCTACTGGTATTGCACCTTTGATTGGTACTCTCCCCTCCCAGGAGTTGGAAGAGACCCATCAGGTGGAAGCTTAGTGTCAGTACCATCTATGTCATAAGAGCTTCCCCTGGCTGCAGCATTGCACACTAGACCACCTACACTAATAAGGCTTGTTTACCTCTGGGTACAAAATTCTGCAGGGCTTAATAGCAAGTTTCATATATACTCACGTTGAATGCTCATCTGATGCTGGCTTTTTTGCTAATGTGACATTCCATAGACACAGTTATTAGTTTAACAAATTGTGGAAAAGTATCACACATAATCATCAGCTTGTTTCAAGCTGACTGTGGACCTGTCTACTGTTCTCCTAAATCAAGTAGTTCTTTTTATTTTGTACTCTTTAAGTACTTGAAATCCACTAAACACACAGCAAAATAGCAAAATTTAGTTAGCATGCATGCACAAGTTTCCTTTTTCTTTTTTTCTTTTTTAATTAAGCACTCAGACCTACTTCAAACACAGCACAAATATGCAAGTCAACTTTATGATTAATAGCTTCAGACTCAAATGTGCTTTTATTTTTGGTCTTCATGGAGAATCTACTATTTCCACTGAGATTTTTTCAACAACTTTAGCTGTGTTTAAAGTTAATGAGCTTTTTCAATTAAAGCTTCAGATATTTAGCCTTTGGATAACATTTAGATGAACCAGGGTGTATCTAATTATGTTGGGCGAATTCTTAAGAGGCTCTGCATATACTTCATTCATAACAAGCACATTTTATGTTGTGGGCACGTACTGGACTTCAATCTATACTGAATGCAAATCACCCTTGTGAAAACAGTGTTACCAATAGGTCTGAGAGTTCGAGGGATGACTGCGCTAGTAAATGCCCTTGAGAATGTACAACATCAACCATTCTGAGTGGCAGAGAAACCAGGACTGCCATTAGGGTAAATACTAGAAGAAAAGAAAGCTGGGTAAGGATTTAAGAACATTGTCTAAACTGGGCAAAACATGTCAGAACAGCATATTGAAATCTTACTGCTTGCTTATAGAAACTAGCAGTGAAACCAACAAAGGAATTAAACTAAAACCCCCAACAGTTTAACATGATAAAAAAGAGGGTGGGGGGAAACTGTGTGGTTTTCAATTTGTGTACTTTGGTTCAGATATAATGTGGAGGAAACACAGCTTTACACACTGAATTCCTGGGAAATGATATCTTCTGCTTGGGGTGTCCTTTGTTTCTAATCACTCTACCAGATTCCTGGGTGCAGAAGTCATCATACACGATAGTCTGACTAGACTAGAAGATGACTGGCACATGAAATGAAGTTGCTGACTTTTATTCAGGGCAGACATTTAAGCCTGTCTCATGTGTAACTTTTACAAGTTGGAGAAGATCACCTGTAGTGTCCCATTCTTGAGTCACCATGGGGACAACGAGAAGGCTTTACATCTATAAAACACCAAATGTGAGGATATTTGCTGGAGCAAAGGGCTTGCCACAAGGAAAGAGTAAGACAAATACCTAACTAAGCAAATAATAAATAGTATTAAACTACAAAGTTAATCTCCAAACTGAGATTTTTAAGATTTTAAAGCTAGGGACCCAGGTCGAGCAATAGCCTGTGTATTCAGTTCAGTTTTTTGTTACATTCTAATGCACGGACGTCCAATAGTATGATGTAGAAAGGCCTTCAAATAACAACATTCCAAAACCCCAGCTCCCTTCTATAAGTCTGTGTTTTAAACTCATAAATACAAATTTCTATGTATCTTTATCTAATGTTCCACATGCATGGTTTTCTCAGCTCTGCTCTGTGTCTGTTTGCAGGTTGGTTAGAAGTTGGTTAGATAGACAGCACACTCAGGGTAGTCGCTGACTTGTTTGGGCAAACTTTTTTGATGGGGCAACCTGTCAGTATAGAAAGGGAAATGAGTTGCAATTGTTTATCCTTCATAGAGAAATGCTGATAAAAGTGTATTATCTTCTTATAAAATTTTCTGAAGTTGACCACTGGCTGCAAAACTGATAGATTCAATAGGTAAGACAAACCAAGAACAGAACAATGTGATGGTGCAGCATTTTTTCCCAAGCACTCTTGATAAAGAGAATTTAAAGGCAGGGAAAGAATTTCAATAGCCATAATTATCATAATTATGATCTGACTAAAAGAACTACCAAAGTTCCTGGTCTCATTTCTCTCTTCCACCGAATCTTGCTTCAGCAAAGCACTAAAGAAGCTGTGCTAGGATACAGTTCTGAAGTCAACACTTGTAATACAGCTTTCTGATACTACTGCAGTGAATGATTAAAGAAGAAATTGCTATCTTTGTGACTGAAGTCTCAGTCTAAATCAGCACAAAACTGACAGCGGTTTCTTCAAGATTAACCTAACAATATATCCGATCCAAAATGAAAACACCACTTTTCTCATCAGCAAATGTTGCATTAAAGTAATGCAATGTAGCAAAGTAGCAAAATTCCAACTGAACTTGCCAGAATTGTGAAACTAAAGATATTTGCCTTAGGAAGAAAAATATCCACCATGTTCTCAGCTCTGAAGCATAAAATGGCTGTTTTCCTTCCAGCTGAATTTCCTGTGGTTTCTGTTTTGTTTTGCTAAAAACAAAGTAGAAAAAATCTTGGAGGTAAAAAAAGCAGACTTTCATATTATTTCTTTTTTAAGGATACTTTGTACATAGCAAAATCCAGATCCTATGTCTCACTTCTGCTTTTTATCCATGGAATAACAGAGCCTGCATGAGTAGTGCTGACTTTTCATTGCTAGGTAACAAAGCCATTTTTGCTTGGCAGACACGGTCACAACACAGTCATCTTCAGGGACTGCCCCAATGTGCAGGAGATGTATTTGTCATGCAAAGCCCCATCCTGGACAGTTAATCCAAAGTCAGCACTTGAGTGCACACTGGGTGCTAGACCCAGGCTTGGGTGTTGGGAGGGAACGCCTTACACTAACTATATTTCAGAAGCCACAGTCTTCATTGGTATTTATAGCCATAATCACTGATTTGGCTTTTTGAAATGCTTCGTGTGACTTGATTGCTTTTAGTAGCTACTTGGCTTTAACTGCACTGGAAGCAGAAATACATTAAAAAAGCAAGCCCAGTTGGAGCTACAAAAAATTGAAAAAGGTGCTTTCAGAACTTACCAAGATACCTTTGTCGCTGGTTTTTGGGCTCCTGTCCCAATGACTTCAGCTTGAAAGCATTAAAATGAGTTCCTTATACATGCTTTGCAGGTGAGGGGTTTTTTTGAGCTTTAATTTGCTGCTTGATTTGCCCCGGGATTTTCAGGTGTTGCATGAGGGAGTAAAGAACAGAAAGTACCTCAGTTCTTGGTTGTCAGCCATTGGATGATGGCCACAGCATTATTAAACCATCCAAGCATGCTGGGTCTCAACCACAAAATTTAATTTTCCCTACTGCAGGGACTAATCAACTACCAGAGGCAGTAAGTCCTAAGGAGACTGTTTTTTATCTTTTTTCTCTCTTTCAAAGACTGAAACACTGTTAATTTTACAGTTTCGTCTATCCTCAGGCTTACAAACAATGACAGAAATGCAGCTTGATGAGAAGCAGATAAAAATTAGAAATTATGCTTACACTATGACATAAATTAAAGAAAGATGAAAGGTTTAAATAATTAATGGTACCTCTACAAGTCAGATAGAAAGACCCCAGATTCCCCTAAGTGAAGGAAAATAGAAGGACAGAAAGGGGAATAAAACAGGGTGAGCACTATCTGCAGCTACCTCTTGCTTTATGTGAAACTGAGAAAGAAAGTTGGTTCTTAGTGTGATTGTTCATTTCCACAAAACCACCTCCTCTGACAAACTAAATTCACATCTTTAAGTCTTCAGAAGGCATTTACAATAAACACACATTTGTACCTCAAATTTAGTATTCCAAGGAACTATTTGTCATGGATTCACAGCATAATAGTCCTTTAGCTTCTTAAGCATTTGCTGAAACACTGTTTTTTTCAGGAAATCTATGTGTATATTCTCCAGCCTAGAAATGTGACTAGGCAATTGAACCATTTATATTTCATTTACTGAGAAGTATAGCGTTTCATCCTAAGAAGGGAAATCTGTGAGGGAAGTAAAGACAGCAAGGAAAGGAAAGAAATACTGCAGCTCAGCACAACCTTAATATTAATCTACATTGTTTTTAATCATAAAAGCTGTTTCTTGGAGTTCTTCCAGGAAAGGGGAGCAGGGGGGAAACTCCACAGTGAAATAATGATACCTTAAAATCTACCAATACTGAAGATAAAGGTCGTACTATGCACATGTTAAATTTATCAGAAAAAGATGGTTGTGAGGAGCAGTTCACATGACTAAGAGAGAATTCTTTCAAAATTACGGCTGTTCAGGCTTTATAAGAAACATTAGCTTAAAAGAAATTTGGAAATAGAAGAAAGTTCCAACCAAAGAAAACAATTATAAATATTCTTAATTGCCTGGAAATAATTTGTCATACAAAATTGGACTGAGATACATTTATACAAAAGCTTCAGATGCGTTGATGTTGTAATGCCTTTTAGGAGCCCAGCATATTTTTGCACAGAGTGTTCCAATAATACATTGCAGAAAAGGATATGACTTTCACTTTTATCTTTTGTCTCCCTTCCTCACTCCATTCTCCTCTACTTTTTTCTACTTATTTCACTTCACTTTTCTCTTTTCTTTTCTTTATTTATTTTTTTTTTTTTCATTTTGCAGGGCAGGCAGGAACATAAAATAACTGAAAGACACAGTAACTGCTACTCGGTGTATTTTATTATTTCAGGAATTCGTTCCAAGATGGGCTGCAATTACGTCTAAAACTTGAGAATAATGGGCTATTGACATGTATATAGTTTTAGAAATATAAGGCCTCATTTTCTCAGCTGGAATTTCCCCACAATGTGCATTTGCATTACATTAGAGATGCTCTTTCTTAAAAGAGCATAGCGTATTCAGACATTTTGACATTATCTGGGTCAGAGGCAACATTTAAAAGCAATAGCCCTACATCTACTGTGAATCACTTAGAAGCACACACAATGCATTAGCAAAAATGAGGGACAAACTGAGGAGTTCTCCATATTAAGCTATAGTTTATGACATACCTGCCTGCACCAGACATTAATCTGCAGGAGATAGATTGTCATGGTCATGGTCCTCTGCTCTACTCCAATTGCATATATATTACCTAAATTGAAATCTGCACTTCTTCACACCATGTGCAGTTTGATGTGACCTAGAAATGGTATGATGCATAAACTAGCAGTTTTCATGGTGCATATAATCATCTCCATTTTCCATGTATTTACCTACATGTATAGCAGCTGCAAGTTTTTTCTTCAGGCTTAACAATGAGGACTTTATTTTCCCTTAGCTTAACTGAGGTCTAGGTAGTTTGTCAGGCTCAAAATTGCATGGCAGTGGTTAAGGATATAAGGAATTCAGTACCTTTCTTGTTCCCAGAAGTGCCTAAGACATAACGAGAAAGGAATGAAGAAGTTTTTCACCTGTTACAATTGTTTTATAAAGCCCATACAATGTGTTCTTTGTCATCTTCCAAGAATGGGTCATTTATGATGGTAATGCTTACACAAGTGTGTTTTATGAATAGAAAGATCTGTGTAATTGGTGTGGTATTACAAGTGAAAACCCTTGGAGGTTGCACAAGATGTATTTAACTTTCTAATTCACCATTTACAATATTTCCAGATGTTGGATGTTTAATTTGTCGTTCATTGACATAGTCCATTCTAAATGAAAAGGGCTTCAAATTAGTACTACCCAATTGTAATTATTAAGATACTAAAGCCAGAGTAAAATATGGAGTTTTCTTCCTTTCTCTTTTCATGTCTCTTTTCTAATATTTCCCCCCACTCCCACTTCCCTGAGCATCACAAATTTTCTCTTTTCAAATTCCCCTATTTTAATGCTATTCCTCCCCTTCCTTAAAAATTGGACATCACCTTTGTTGTTCTCTTGGCTCTGGACTTTTTCTAGTCCTGGCCAATCCCTAACACACAATACATCTTTCCTATCACTTTTTCTGCTGCCTTCAGTTGTTTTTTTCACAGTCTGTCCTCTCTTCCTGTTTTCTTGTTCATTCTACTGTATTCCTTTCTAACCAGAAAACCACAACTGTCAGTCCCTTTACCTCTCTCTTTCCCCTCTCTTTTAAGGGAACCCTGGATTTTCTTTGATAAACCAGTCCTTCTTAGTCACCTGTCCCCACCTCTCCTCCACCAGCTGGCAGAAGAATAATTATCTTGCATTCCAGTGGTTGAATTTCCAGCTCTAGCTTCTCTAGAGCTATTGAGCCAACAACCATCACAAAAAAAAAGCTTCTTAGTAGAATCACAGAAATATGTCCAATAGCAGATGGCAGTCCCCTCCTTGACTCTTGGGAAAAAAGAAAACCCTAAAATAAGCAGACTTGCAAGGAAGCTCTAAGGAGGACATCCCAGAAGACTGAAGCTTGTCATTCTTCCAATTAGGTAAGGAGGCCAGATAGGAACTGGAGAAAGGACAATTTGGGATGTCCTTTTCCCTGTCTCAGTGTCAGGAACTATCACTTTTCTTCCAATCTCTGCTGGAAAGTTCAACCACCTCTCCCTTGTTTTTGGAAAAAACCTAGGCAAAGGTATGTGCTTTTCTTCTGGGGGAAGGATCTATTGACTCCTAGTACAGCAGAGAGGGAAGACTTGTTTACATACAAGGTTGGGTTCCCTGATCCACCAACACATGAGAGACTGCATCCCAGTTTTCTTTCCACAAGGCAGAACAACCGTCACAGGTCTCTCTCTCCTAAGTGGAGAAGGTGTGGGAAAGTGGGAACAGATGGAGCAGTATTATTTTTTTCCACAGCAAGTAGGCAGTTTCTTTTTTCTTTTCTTTTCTTTTCTTTTCTTTTCTTTTCTTTTCTTTTCTTTTCTTTTCTTTTCTTTTCTTTTCTTTTCTTTTCTTTTCTTTTCTTTTCTTTTCTTTTCTTTTCTTTTCTTTTCTTTTCTTTTCTTTTCTTTTCTTTTCTTTTCTTTTCTTTTCTTTTCTTTTCTTTTCTTTTCTTTTCTTTTCTTTTCTTTTCTTTTCTTTTCTTTTCTTTTCTTTTCTTTTCTTTTCTTTTCTTTTCTTTTCTTTTCTTTTCTTTTCTTTTCTTTTCTTTTCTTTTCTTTTCTTTTCTTTTCTTTTCTTTTCTTTTCTTTTCTTTTCTTTTCTTTTCTTTTCTTTTCNCCCCTTTTCCCCAAATTTAGCTAGATGGCAGCCACTGTGCTTGCAAACAACATTCCTACTAACACATTTGATTCCTATGCTGTGTCCCATTAGACAAGATAAAGTGGATTCACATTGCTCCACCATAAAATACCAACACTTAGGCTGCCAGGTTATGCTAGAAAGCACAAAGTGTCTCTGTTTTTTATCACATTTTCTTGCAGGTGAAGTCAATACCCAGTGCCCCACCCTGGCCTGGGACAAAATACAATTTCTGTGTGATTCTATTAGCAATACTACTCACCCCAATGTCTTTGTGATGAAAATTTTAACACCTTTAAAGAAGTTATTGACATTTTAAACATGATTTTATGGATTTAGCACATGACAACTAGTGTTTTAAATAGTAATTTTGGCTTAAAATATCACAGTGAGAAACAAAAAGACCTGAAGAAGTAAAAATGCAAGGAATTGTGTGTTAGTGTCTAAAAAGCAACAGGGAATGAAGCAGGAAGTGACAGTGGTGATTAAACAGAGCCTAGGTATAGAAATTAAAATGCTTTTGTCTTAGTAAAATCCTTTTATCAGATTGAGAAGGAAAAGAAAATCTTTTATCACTGTTTTTAGGACTTTCTAAACTCAAAATGAAGTAGAAAGATCTGTTCATAAAATGTATACAACACAAATTGGAGGGAAATTCCTTTGAAGCTATAGAATGTGTTGTGTAAAGAGAAATTCTCTGATATTCCTGGGATGAAGAGATATCCCAAACATACAAGGTTTTAAATTGCTGATAAGCAACAACAGCAGATGATACTGGCAGCTGTATAGCAGGTAAATATATATTGCAATACTTTTGTAGCATAAGCAAATTTGCCTAATCAACAAGACTATTTGGGAAATTAATATGATCTGACAAAACAGAAGTTGTGTTCTTTGTCACATGTACTGTCTGATGTGGCAGCAAAGAAGTTCTGGTGGAGATTAAGCAAGATCTCACCAAAGATTTGTGAGGATGATAGTATGGCCTGTCTGTTGTCTACCTTGTGCATGAATCAGTGCTCCAGGAAAAATGGGCAGCATTCCTTCATATAATTTTGCTCTGGGACAGGTCTTCTTGCATTTAGCATATGACCAACTATCCCTTTTTGGTCTAAAAATTATTTCTTATAACCAGGATTTTTCCAAGTCCCTTCTGCCCTCAGGTGTTGCCGAAGTTTTACCGGCAATTTGGAGCTCACTTGTGCTGTCTTTGCTTGATTTTCCTTTCTTCCTTAGCCCCTTCACTGTTTAGTCTCATAGTGACTGGGACATTTTCTCTTCAAGAATCACTTATTGCTTCTTTTAAAAGTAGAAGCTATTTGCTACATGTGGAAATCCAAAATTATGTCCTGATCATTCCTTAAACTAATTTATAAGGTAAAACTCCTGGTAACGTGGTTTAGAGCACAGTTAATCAAAGCCAAAACTGCTACAATAGGAATTTAGACAGAGGTATTCTGGCTACGATTAAATGCTACTAAGAACAAATACTTGAGTCTGGTTACATTATAGTTTGAAAATAGAAATTTTCACTTGTGCAAATGTAGATGCAACTGATGCAGGAATAAGTTTTCTAATTTTTGACAAACACATCTTTTAGAGGCAGACACTATTTAAAAAAATAAACAAAAAATCTTTTTCACAAGAATGTGCCTGTCTCAGTGAAATTGCAAATACAGGATGTTGTTTGTTCTTCGAAATAAAAAGTAAATACCCCAATCAAAAACAAAAGTTAGATAGGTTGGTCATTTACCTGATAAAAGGAGACATTTACCTGATGAAGGGAGATGTGGTAATTCAAATAATGTCCATCTCATAAACAGCTCAGCTATCTGGATCACAAGAAGTGGACAGTTTCCAAACCAGTTCTACTGGGATGTAAAACAAGAAAATGTTGAGTGAATCAGCAGATAAACTTAGTTGCTGGGAAATAGGCAAAGGAGTTGGCTTATTCTTTTCTGTGATAATATCTCAAAGATACTGCTGACTGAGTTATTATAATCAGGTGTATCTTGAGAAGTCTAAAAATATACATCAATTAAAATGGAAAAATTAACAATTAACAATACTGCAATATTTTTTCATGTTGAAATAATGTACAAATTTCCAATAGTCATGATCTTTGTTCTAACATTTTGCCAAGAAATTATAAAAATTAATAAGAAAATCACATTCTGTTTGATATAAACTGTAACCACAAATTGGAAGTGCTGATACTTTCTGAAGACCATGTTCTAACAGCTTTATCTGGATGGGATATTTCATTAGCATTACAGACATCACCCAATCTTGCAAGCTTGTCATCATTTTGAAAAAAATTGCAGATGATGATTTCCCAACTCTGGTTAAATCTTTGCATTATGACAGTCAGCACCATTCTAAGGGTTTGCACTGTAGTAAAATGTTTCCAGATATTTCAGCTGAGGAGAAGGACAGGCCTTCCTACAAACCGTAATCCGGAGTCAAAGGCCTATTGCATTCTTCCATGGGGACTTCATGTTTCCATCTGAGACAACCTTAAAATGTGACTCAAGAAAGAGTCAAAGATACACATAGAGGGTACATATCTATATCTGTATCTACATGTCTAAATCCATACACGTGTGGGTGCACAAACACACAACATACACACAGAGAGAGAGAGAGAGAGAGAGTACAGCTTGTACTTTGGAAAATATTCTATGGCTTCTCTTTTTAGCATTTAATTCCACAGCAGTAGCCACTCCTGGAACTGCAAAGAGTTACGGGTTGCAGTCTACTGCAGGTAAGAGCAATACTCTAAAGTCATCCTTGTAAGAATTCCCATGTAAACAGTTGTGAAATCATCTCTGATCACCTTTTCTCCGTTTTATAAGGGATTGCAATGAAAAGCCACATTATTTATATGCTATTATACCACACTATTTATGTATTATTTCTCATACACAAGAGCAAAAGTCTTTGAGCTTTACAATTGTTGGCCAAATAGGGAGCAGAAAACTTAGGAGACTAGTAAAAGAATAATTAACGCCAGTTGACTTAATTGCTGAAATTATTCCCCAGTGGCAGCTTGCAAGTAGTAGCTGCTAAGACCTTAAAAAGCAAAATGGGAAACTACTTTTACTGATGTTATTGAATAGATAGATAAGAGTAAAAATCCATCAGTGTAAAAGTGTGGGGCAAATAAGTGTTCAGACAAGTTCACCTAAAATTCCTATCTCAAGAAATACTGTGCATTACCTTAAACCCCTGCTAGTGCAAAGGGGTTTGATTTCCACTCATCTATTCCAACACCAACTTAATCACTGCAAAAACAACAAAAAGGCATGAACAGGAATCCTGAATACCTATAAATTGCATTTCAATAAAGAATTCAGATTTGGATCCAAACAAAAGCACAGACAGCATCTCAGCCACACTACATGGAGTCATAAGATGAATATGCATACTTACAAGTGCTGGTCTGACTGATTAAATGAGACCAAACATGAAGCATTAAGAACTATAATTTCAAAATAGATATGTCACATCCTTCTCTAACAGTAAAATGATTAGTCCAATATAATTGTCTACGTAAGGTCATTCACAAAATGGTGGAATACAAAGTAGATATTCCAGTTTGCTCCATATTCTGGAAATTATTTCCTACAGAGTCTTTCCTTAGCTGATAACATTTTAAAATTAGATCTCTAAGAGAAGATTATATCTGCCAGACTCTGTAAGCACTGCACACTAGGTCTTCTTTAAATTGTATTACAGAAGACGAATAAAACCAGATGGGAACATGAGAATAGGTCTGTAGGGGGTTTTTTTGTTGTTGTTGTTTTGTTTTCTTTTCTTTTCTTTTCTTTTCTTTTTAATTAAAAAAAAAAAAAAAAAGAGTTAAAGCCTTCGTTTATAACTTACATTTGAAGGACTATCATCAGAAGAGGTCTTCAGCCAAATATGATGATTTGTGCCCAGACAGTTTCAGCTGAGCAGAAAGACAGTGATCTGGAACAAGAACTAGAACCAGGCTAGAGCATCAAGCTTGGAGTGTGCTGGTAAGCCACACCAGGAACTGGATCAGACAGAGCATGCCAGGCTACAGTCAAGAGAGAGGCACCAAGAAGTAGCTCTGCTTAGGATATGAGTTTGTTAGATATAGAATCATCATTAAGTTTGAGACCAGAAAGAGAAACGAGGATTTTAGATGTGAAGCTAAGACAAAGTACTTGAATTGGCTAGTTGTGGAGAAGTCAGCTTCTGGAGGGAGTTCACTGCTATAGTAATGCAAGAACAGGAATTGAAACTGCTATGCACTACCTGACTTACTGATCTGTCAGGAGCTACCTTAGCATTAGGTTTCATCTTTTTCCTGGGGAATGTCCATGCCTGGATTTTACAGCCTTTATTAAAAGGTGTATTACTATACCTTCAGGGCTCTTTTTTTTTTTTTCTTTAATTTTTTTTTTGTTACTGCAGAGTCTGCATTCAGAAGATGTGAAACAACAGCAGATCAGTTGGTGGACTAAATCTAAGGACTTTACTCACTGGGCTTAAAATGATACATAGGCAATACCTACCTAAACCCTGTAAAGATTCATTATCATTTCTAACTTGTTCTTTCTATAATGGAAGGAAGTTGATGTGAAAAATTAGATACATTAGATATGCCTGGCAACCAAACAGACAAAATAGCAAAATTCACAACTAATATTTTTATTATTGGTTTTTGTCCTTCTCTATCTGTGCATCACCTGTCCTGCTTGCCCAGCAGTAGAGATGCAGTGTGTATCCTAGAGAACAGTCATGTGTGTGTTACCTATGAACACTCTGAAAATAAATACAGAAGCAGTGGGTCATTTTGAGCCTTTCTCCATGAGTTCCTGGTATTCTATATCTCATCTTAGACTGTATATATACCTCAGAGAACTTGGCATCTCTGTGTCACCTGGAGGACACATCTTTGCATAGCTTAATTTCCATCCCCCACCTCCCCTACCCTGCATTTTATTATTTTGAAAAAAAATAAAAATATTGGTGATGTTCTATGAAACTCAACTTGCATCCAGTTTGTATTTCCCCAAAGTAGAACTCAGTTTTTATAGGTAAATAAACCTACGCTTTCAATTAGAGCATCATTTTGTTGAGGGCATGGAAAACTAAGGTGGGGCCAGGGGAAAAATTGCCACAAGATGTTTTAATGTTTTGAACAAACATACACAAAACTGGCATATGCTTCTAAGCAGAATTTGTCTCAAAAGAAAAACACTGTGTTTGTTATTAAAGTCTGGGGGATTTGCAGCCCTAACCACATCATCAAAGTGTTATGGAGTCCAACAACATGAAAAAGAAGTATGGATCAGCTAGAGACAGAGAACATGTCTTACAGACATGCAGTCAGAAAATGTGATTGAAACACAGGAAACACAAAGCAGGCAGAAAGTGACAGAACAGATCCCACTGAGGACTGTGCAGCTCTGCAGCGCTGCAGTCACATAGGATGGGAGGGAGACAGATACTGTACTCATGAGTGAGTTAGGCTGATGCCAGCTCAAAAAGACAGGTATTTTTATTTCTGAAATAGTTGTAAACTGGGTAACAAGAGCTATGGTGTAGCTTCATGAAGACTAACTAAATGCAAAATCTCAGGCCATCCTGAAATTAAGAGAAATTGTCTTTATTCTTTTCCACCAGACCAAATTTCACTCTGGAATAGTGAAAAATTCCTGTTCCAGTTTAGCATCTATGATTTTTTTTTTTTTTTTTTTTCTATTCCAGTTGTGGTTTTGGAACAATTATTCCTTTTTGTTTTGTCTGGCAATTACTTGCATATTGCCAGCAATGCTGTATTTATTGCTATTAAAGAGCTCTATACTTTTGCTGCCACTCTACTGTGAAGCCATTTTTCTCCACCAAAGCTTTTGCCTGGATTCATCTATTGACTATCTCTCATCCAGCCATCTAGATCACTGCTTCCTAATGGACTAGGTTTTCTGAATAAAGAAGAGCTTCTTGTCAGGCCCTCTGCTTGTCTATCTTGCCACTAGTGGGAAGGTGAGTGGGAGGTAAGTCTTCAGCCATCCCAGCCCTCTCAGATGCAGCTGTCTACAGGCTATAAAACATTACTACGTAATTTACCTTTTAGCAATAATTTTAATTTGGATGAAGTTCATCTTTCTCATGAGTTATAAGCTAACTTCAAAAGCAATAGCTTCACAGTTCCCTCAAGACATAAGGACTGTTACACAATTACAGAAGCTATCACAGAGGACACAAGGTATTTAACAAGTGGCATATCCTAAGGTATTTTTTTTTTCACATAATTTTTCTTCAGTGAGGATCAATCTTGACAGTGAGTAATTCACAGTCAATATGTCCTTAGAAACATACAGTTTCTCCTTTTCATAGGCAGAGTAGCCTATGGAAGGGGTTAACAGTAATCAGAGAAAAATTGTTCCATTGGGGAATGATTGTAAACACTAAGAACTTCTTCCATTTCTTTCCCTACTGTAGTTACTGCTTTTTTCAAGTGAGCAGTTTGGCAATCCTGAAACTTTAGCCTTTATTTCTAGTTATAAATCAGAGAACCATCCCCTTACATTGACAGTTGCTATATAAAATCTGTTTCTTTCAAGTTTTTAAGTGGTCCAGCGCATGAAATCTAAGAAATTGCAGAACACATAAATTTAAGATTTTTATATTAAGTCAATGACTTGCTTTTAACATTATGCAGACAGGATACTGAAGTGTCAAGGTTGAAGGTAACAGAGACATAGTAAAAATTATTTTCATTTTTCTTTCTTCAGCCTGAGACAATAATTTAGAGACATTTATATCTAGTGTGACAAAACCACTTTTAAATATCTAATTGAAAGCTATGAAATAATTCATACATAAGCAATATTTTTTGCATGGATTTGCAAGTGAACTATCAGTGCTCTGATGCAGATTTATTAAAGAAGCCACAGAAATCCCCTGTTGCAGAAACTGCTCAGTAGTTAAGACCTCAAAATGATGGCAACAAAGGATTAGGTGTCAACATGGCCTTTCAGTGAGTCGTGTCGACATTGATGGCACTTTCCAAATGAGAACTCAGAGCACTAGAGGAACAGTCTTTTCTGGTATACTGTGCCCCTAAAATATAAGTGTGAAGACTAAGATAATCCACCTGTGGAAATAAACAAGAGTTTGCTTCCAAAAGTGATGGAGGAGTTTGCTGGGTATGTGGCCGGGATAGAGCCTCATGGAGCTTGTGAGAACTCCTGAACCTGTCACTTTGGAGAGGTACCTGNCTCATAGCCACTGCTGAGACTGCCCTGCTAGAGCTCCAATAGAGTGGCCAGTTAGTCACCAAGGGCACTGTTGCATTCATTTGCAAGTGAATGGGAAGTGGCTAAGAGGGAGAAAGTCCTTGCAGCCCACTACATCCCATCACTGAGATAGCGCTCAGTAGTTAAGACCTCAAAATGATGGCAACAAAGGATTAGGTGTCAACATGGCCTTTCAGTGAGTCGTGTCGACATTGATGGCACTTTCCAAATGAGAACTCAGAGCACTAGAGGAACAGTCTTTTCTGGTATACTGTGCCCCTAAAATATAAGTGTGAAGACTAAGATAATCCACCTGTGGAAATAAACAAGAGTTTGCTTCCAAAAGTGATGGAGGAGTTTGCTGGGTATGTGGCCGGGATAGAGCCTCATGGAGCTTGTGAGAACTCCTGAACCTGTCACTTTGGAGAGGTACCTGATGGCATGCAAGAGAGTGCACCACAGCCTTGGCTGAAGCCCAGACACAGTTTATTCTACTTACCATCCACAGAGGAAAAGCTCATGGAGCTGGGCACCACCCAACCTCATCCCACACCCCAGGAGTAGGGATATGGGTGAGGGGGAGGATAATGCTTTGGATGTGCTGAGAAATGCCACTAGAACAACTTTCATGCCCAGACCATTGCAAAGGCAGTACTGGTTGGGAGGCATCTGTACCAGCACTCTGCCACACAATATTCTTTGTCTTATGCTTTTGGGACAGAAGCACTGTCTAATCCACTGTGCCCATAATTCTGTGGCCTCCAAATATGTATGAATGTCCCGATGCTTACTTGGCTGCAACATACCTCAGCCACGTTAACTGCTATGAGTGGGAACTGTGGAGATACTCTGCTCACAGTGAGCTATGGGACCTGGACAGGCAGAGACTGCTGTATATCCCCCTCTACACTGTTATCCTCAGACTGCCTTGGCTGGAGGCAGTGAACCCTTATCACTGACTGCTGGTTGGGATCCTTGTGCTCACCTGTCGTTATCCCCAGCCCCTTATGGTACCAGCCCAGTTTTTCTGCTTTCTGACTCAGAAGAGTTTCTTTGCCCTCCAAGCTTTGGATTTAAAACCCATTCAGGGAAAATAGCAACCAAAATTAGATGATTGTCCTCTCACTATCACTCTTTAAATAGGCTCTTGGGTTTTGTCTTCTTTCCAAAGGATAATTTACTTGTCACAAAATCACACCTTCAGATGTCAGTCTTCTCATTGAGAAAGACAGAGCTGAAAGATCTTGGAGAGTGAAGTGCCATTTCACTCTAAATGCTCCATAAAAACTGAGCTCCACAAAAGACATGATGGTATTCTGACGTACCTATGCTATACTAAGTCTATGGATATGTGGCAGACTGGCAATCTCCGAGTGCTGAATTTTCCAGCTTTTCTAAAGAAGCTCTTTCTCTCTGCCCAGTAACTTTGTGGGCAACTATTGAGGTCAGAGGGCTTATACACCTTTTCTCCCCGTCCATGCAAAGGTTAATGGACAGTTTTTATCTGGTTTTAGTGTTGTATGGTGACCACATCAGAGCCTAGCCTTTGACCAGCACGTGTGAATTTAGCACTTGGTTTCCTTGGCACACCCATATCTACAGACAGCTTTATGAACCTTAGACAAAGATCATTTACAGAACAGTTGTCTCTGAAATTTTCAAAATTCAAAAGGAAGAAAAAGAAAATTCTTAGATAGTTTGCAAAAGAATAAAAATGTGGAATATTTGAGTTGAATATTGATATGAATCTGCATGTGTTATAAACTAATAGCTGCATCTCAGCATGTTTCAGTGTTTTTTCCAGGTAGTATCAATATTTAATCAAATGAGAACTGAATGGTTAGCCTCTTTGTATCTCACCATTTCCAAGAGGTAAATCTCTAAATGGTAAGAGATGGTTCTTTTACTCATTTCCATTAAGTTATATATTTTATTCAACATATCCTCCATTTCTTTAATTAACCATTCCTCTCTGGAAGTAATTTTCTTTTCAAAACCACTAGAGCCAATTCTATATGATGGTCCTTTAGTAGCACACCTAGAACTGCAAGTGTTGTACTGCAACCACTGAGAAGTAAACTTGTGATATATTCATAGCTGGCATTGTTTGCTGTATAAACACTAGACTCAGACAAAAAAAAAATGGCCAAATGTCTGTGACACACAGAATAGACAGGACAATAACATAACAGATCTACAGCTGACATGTATGTCTATGGAAACTGAAGGTACAACTCTGATGCAGATTATGTAATTACTAGATATCTAGTTATGTGCAGCTGGTTAATATTCCTACTCCATACACATACACAAAAATGATTCAATTTTTTCTGCTATAAAATTCTGGGTGAGCAAATTTATTAATTGGTCTCTAGTCTCACTGCTATTTAAATTTTGGTCAGAAAGAATTCATCCTCAGGAACTGGTGTGCTGTCTGGTTTCTGTTGAATAAAAATGATTGAAATTGATTTGAACAGTTTTCTTAGCTGCAGAAAAACCAAAACCATTTTATTCTGGGAAGATTTTGAATATGGTACTATTATTTTTTCCCCTCTGGCTAGAAAAAAAGCCTCATTAAGAAGTAAGAATTGTTATTACAGGATCTTAACAAAGCTGAAGTTTCTGTGCCTGATTTATTTATTACAAAGAGTAAATTAATTTAATGACCATGCAAATTATCTTCTTTTTTTTTCACATTTCATTTTATATTAAGTAGAGCAAGCCTAAACTCTTCAATATTTTTGACAATGGTAATTTTATAGTTGTCTTCATAGTAACAGATATAAGCAGAACTCTTCACCTGGAAATCTGATTACACTTTAAGAAAAATATATAAATTCTATTTCTTTTTCCTCACAGAATCCTACAATTCATGCTCTTGTAATACAGAAATTTATGGTACTGTCCATTTACATTATATTCTGATCCAACTCCTGTGTAACTTTACAAGAATGCTTCCACAGGATGCACTGGAGTACAAAACTACCACAAAACCAGATCCAAACATTCCCAAGCTTTCAAAAAGTCTGGAACTTTTTCCAAATTTTTGACTCAAATCCATCTGCAGTTAAACTACAAAGTAATGTCTTGGTTTCATCTTAGACTGCAGTGTGTATTCTAATTATGCAAAATTTTAGCAAAGAAAATTAGACTAATAATGACATATAAGGAGCTGTTATTATGCCAAAGAAAATACTGCATGATTTTAATTGGCAACTTATTCTAGAAAGCCTATTGATATGTTTTGACACCAGTGAATGTTTCATTCAAATTTTATTTTATTGTTTATACTACTGTTTCTAAGATAACTGGTTAAATTTAGGAAGACAATCGCTATTGCTGTTCTGTTTTTATCTTTTTTTCTTGAAAACTCAGCTCACATGTATGACATAAATAACCACCTTGCCAATTCTGCTCAGTTTTATGAGTAGGATTACTTCTTAATTGCTCTGAGTTTGAATTAATTATATCAATATGAAGAAGACAGACTTGATCTATCTTAACTCACACAAGTCTCAATCTTTATTCCAACAAAATATATAATGTATGGATGGTTTAAAATTTTATACACTGGACAAGGTATACAAGCAGGCAGAACTTTGAAATTTCACACTCCTTGAGCAGTTTGAATTTGATATTTTTGTCTAAAAGTACGAATTCATTGAAAAAAACAGACATAAGTAAGTATTTACAAGACAAATTGAGCTGTCACAGTTTTGAAAATCCTTACTTTTGCCAACAAACACAAATCTTTGACACAGAGAATAAGCATGTGGAGTGAGTAGGAGTGTTTTTCAGCCTGTTTTTGTTCTCATTCTGTTATTAAACGTTTGCAAATGACCATCAGGGTTTTTTTTCTAAAATAAACTAGTAGGTCCTGCTAAAATAGCTTTTTATGGCCATGTCACAGGCACTGAGAAACACTAAATTTTAACACTGTAAAAGCAATGCAAATAACAGTAAGATAATATACAACTAATGAATCAGAGAGCTGATCCTGCCCAAAATGTACAGAATAAGAATTATGTTTCTGACCAGACATAAGTGCACAGAAATGTGACTGGCGTAGCATAAAAGTCTCCTAAAGAGAACAGACATTATGAACCTTTTCTCTCATGCCATGCTCAGCAATGAGTAAATACTTTGTAAGCTGCTTTATTACCACACAGAAAAAAACCCAATAAAAAAGATATTTGTTGAAAAAAGTGCTTGAAGTGAAAAATGAAACAAATGTTAATGAAAGTGGATTTTTATGCTATGGAGGAACAGCTCTGTTGCAATTTACTGTAATATAAAGCAAGAAAAACTTAGAGGCTTTGATTTCATATTTTAAAATGTGCCAGAATCTAATAATGACCTATTATTGTGTTTTACTTTGGAAACTGGGCCCCAGATGCTTGAGGATCCCATCCTGAAGGTGCTTGGTGTTTTTGGTTTACACTCTACCAACTCAACATACCCAGAAGCAAATACGCTTGTTTCTATAATGAGATATTGTCTTCTTGTGCTGAGTTACTTAGTCTTGTTATCATCATATTTAAGATAATCTGGCCTTCTGGTATATTTTGTGTTATTATTATGCTTTTATACGTATAATACTTAGAACTCATCCAAGATGTGCATTCTGTGTGTAAAGATCATCAAGTACAACAGCACACAAAACAATAATGCTGTAGTTCAAAGGCTAAGCAACTGCAAGCATACATACAGTCACATCATCCACAGGGTGCATTAAATTTAATTATTTGACCAATACAGATCATCAGGAATATGGAAATATAAAATAGAGAGATCATTTTCATGTACAGAAAAATGGAAAGGAATAATTAGAGCCCTTACTTTGCCAAATACTAATCTACAGCAAAAGGATCAGCAAACTAAAGGGAAAAAAAAGTAATTTTTCCATAAGCAACATGATACAGTATGTGATGTATTTACAGCAGGATGTGAATGTTTGAGGCTATAAGTTTGTAATGGGGAGATCATTTCTCCTTCTCCACTAATATAGTATTTCAAACAGTGGATTATAATTTTTGGATAGAGTTCAAAAAGTACAAAATTCAAAGACTGGTGACATAAGTTCACTTCACCTATCGTTTCATTTAATAGGCCCTGGATGTATATTTTTTATATATATTACTATAAGCTAGTTCAGTTTATAGAAAATGTACCCCATTTGCAGCTTCTTGACTTTACAAATGAGCTATTGTACTTTTGTCGGAGTTTAAGTGTGTATTTGTACCTATGTATCTATACAAAAATATATACACATTTATCTTAGAACACTCATTGTTTTAAATTTTAATCATGAGCAATAACTGCAAAGTGCTTAGAGTTTCAAATGTTTTTCTGAGTGCTGAAGAAATAAAACCAGAGAAGTTATAGCAATGTTTAGCAGAGATCAAGTGCTTAAAGGTACAGTGTTTCATTTTGCTGTGATAATCCTTTGAAATATGTCTTATCTTTAAATCAGTTTAAATGCTCCTAAAAAAGAAAAAAAAATAAAAGGATATTAGTTCAAGGATAAAAATGTAGAGCAGAATGAGATGACTCTGTCTGGTTCCTCTAGACCTCGTGTCCATCATCTACACCTTTAGCATTTACTTCCCACCATATTTTGGAACAGACCTGAAATGCATATTACTGCTTTTGGTGCTAGCTGCAAATCTCACACACTCTGGGCAACTTCCAGGACACTTCCTGGAAGCTTGCTCAAAGAATTCTCTCCTCATGTTACACTCAGGCTTATGTTCCACATGAAAAAACATGGGACTTGCATTTGGAACAGACTTTAGCTTGGTTCCTAATGAGAACTGTTGACCTGTTAAAACTACACATGGAGATCCAAAACTAGATCTACAGGGCTTGAGAAGGTCATAGGATCTTAGAAATGTTTGGGTTAGAAGAGACTTTAAATGCATATCTAGGTCCAACCTCCCCTGCCATGGGCAGAAACTCCTTCCACTAGACCAGGTAATTAAGAGCTCCATCTAATCTGGCCTTGAACATCTTCAGGGACAAGTTGTAATTTCTCTGGGCAACCTGTTTCAGGGCCTCACCATCCTCACAGTAAATATGTTTGTTTTTTTTTTTGTTTTTTTTTTTAGTTAATCTAAACCTACTCTCTTTCTATTTCAAGCCATTCCCCCTTGTCCGGTCACTCCACGCTCTTGTAGAAAGTCCCTCTCCATCTTCCTTGTAGGCTCCCATTAAGTACTGGAAGGCCACAATTAGGTCACCTTCTCTTTTCCAGGCTGAGCAATTCTCTTAGCTGTTCGTCACAGAAGAGCTGTTCCATCCCTCTAATTATGTTGGAGTACCTCTTCTGGACTCCTTCCAACAGCTCAATGTCCTTTCGGTGCTCAGGATTGTTCAAAAAAATACATAGAAGGTTTTTGCTTCCTGAGTCCCTATCCTGCTGTCCATACACTCGAGAGGTGTGGAAAGAGAGGCTGTCACTGAAGACAGATGTAAAAAGGTTGTTGAGTTCCTCCTCATTGATGGTTTCCAGTTTTCCAGCATTATTAGGATGGTTACCTTCCTTGACCTTCCTTTTTTTTATTTAACATACCTGTAAACACCATTATTCTTTGCATAACATGCCAGGTTCAGCTCCAGCTTCACCTTGGCCTTTGTCACCCTATACCTACACAACCAAACTTCATCTCTATACTCTTCCCAGGTCACCTGTCCTAGTTTCCACTGGCTATATATTTGCTTCTTTCCCTTTAGTTTGATGGCCGTTCCCTACTTGCCCAAGCCAGTCCTGTGTTAAGAAAGACTCACTGTTTTACCATATGTGGCCAGTCTTGTATGCCATGGTGCTCCACAGAAAACACAACAGATTTACTTATGTTTATTCTCTCTTTTGAAAAGACCACAGATTTACCTCTATTCTTATTAAACATTTTGGTGCCTTTCTAAAAAGCTCTAGCTATTGGAATAATTCTTTTGAGAATATAAATTCCTATCAAAATAACACTATTTCTCCCCAGGTTGTAAGAGTTGGAGGAAACAGCTTGAAAGCTTAGGGTAAGCATTTTGAAAATCCTACAATGTCTACATCAATTTAATTAATTGACGGACTGCTCACTTTTACTGAGCAATGAATGTTCAGCCTGAGTTCATTGTTGATTTGTAAATTCTCTTTTGCACCACACAGTGCTCTGTACACTTTTTATCCTGAGGCAGACTGTATGTTTTCTGTTGAGTCACAGGAACATTACTACTTTGAAGCAGTTCCTTAGCACTCTCCAAATGAAATGCCATTTTAAAGATGAGTGACAGATGGAAATACTGACATGCTTGTATCTCAGTTCTTAATTTCCTGGACATGTTGAAAAAGGAGAGTAAGAAGCAGATGGATATTAAGTAAAAGTTTAAGCGAAGAAAATTGACTGTCACTAAAACTACAAAAGTGTTTTAATATGCAAAATGAGCTGAAAAAGTTGAATTATTTTCCTTAAGAATACACAGTGTGTATAATTGGAAAAACAAGTCATTTTCAAAACTGTGCTGCTTCTAAACAGCAAGAAAATCATCAAGTTAGATTCAACAATCTCTCCTGAGGCAGAAAAAGCCCCTAAAATAAAAAATACAGCTTTTGATTCAAAATCATAGTATTTAGAACCTGGGAAGGAAGGATTTTAAAACACAAGCCACATAGAAGCACATGTATGTTGATTCATTTTATTTTGGTTTATTTGTTTTTTTTAACTCTGCTCAGTATGGCTTAGCTCCTGCTTTTACTCTACAAGAAAACCAAACCATGAAGGAAAACATTTTAGCTGACAATAGTAGGAATTCCTTGAAGGGAAGAAAACAATAAAGATGCCGAAATTCACAGCTCTAACTACAAAGTGACACACCTTTTCTCTAGTCTGTGGGAACAGTAACTATGAAATTATTAGAAATCAAGGCTTTTAGCAAAGAATTTCAAAAAAGCTTCCCACCTTCAGCCATGTGCATTTCAAGATTTGGGTTTTTGCCTTCATAAAAAGATGTTCTATCTTCTTTCTTTTGCCCTTGTGTTCCTTACAATTAGCAAATATATTTCCTCTTTGAGATATCCTAAAGGCAGCCAAGACCTCACAAAATAAACAGTAGCCCATTGCATTAGTGTATTTACAAATGTAAATTCATAGCACCTAATGTTTCCTGCTATGCATCTTATCAGACAGCAGTGCACTAAGGTCCTGAACCAGTGACATGGCACAGCAAAGACAGAGACTTGATGTGGGGAAACTGCTCTGTTCCCAGGCCCTGGACTGATGGGGGTGGGAGTCTGTAAAAAGCACTTTGCTTGGGGGAAAGAACAAGAGGCATTACGAAGCAGATGCTCTCAATCTCTAAAAGAAAGCTGCCATAATCAGTATACAGCATTCTCTCAGTCAATCCAAGGCTTTACAGGGGGCGGGGGGGAAGCTCAACGAAGTTCTTTTACCTCAGTGTATAAAAGTAAGAGGATTGTCAAACTGGATAGGCAGGAGTCTATCACACTAAAATTTATTATTCAAGTTTTAAGTAAAGCTTTGTTTAGGTTTTAATGAAAGCAAGAGAATTTTAACAACAGAAGTACTGTTCTTTCTCTCTTTCTCTCCCTTTCCACATTCAGTTCCTCTGCCCCTGCACCTGCTTCCAGTTTTGGCTTCTTGGCAGTGACACTTAAAGAGACATCAGCTGGCAGTGGCAAACTGTTAAAAGCTTCCCTGCAATGCAGCTTTGCAAATGCCAGCCATTTATTCACTGGTGCATGCCAGCTTAACACAAGGTTTCTTTTCCTCTCGCTTCTCTGCTCTCAGGTTTCAGTTCCAAACAACATTAAGCAGTCTGAGTCATGGCCTAGCTGTGTGAGTATCCATTAAATGTGGTCACTGCTATCTGTTGTCGTAATATTTTGATCCAAAGGGTGTTGCCTAGAATTTAAAGTATAGCACTGTTTCTTCTTTGCAGACATAGCTGTTAGACCACAAGTTTTGTTCTATTTTAATGTTTTGTCCTTTTAAACAGATGGTAGGATAGCTAAGCTGCTAGACCCCGGAATTATTTTGTTGACTTGTATCTTTCCTCTTCTGCTTTTCCAAGTCCATAATGCTGCACTGAAAAAAAGAAATACAGGAAAAAAAAAAAATGAAGACAAAGAAAGCAGCAAGCAGCTTAAGCATTCAACACAAGCTGACTGTTTCCATGCTGCCTTAGAGATTGCCGTTCACTCTGATCTCCTGTGCCCCAGTGCAAATTCAGAGCTATTAGCAACATGATACCCATTAGACTGACTCCAGGATTCTACGTGTAGTAAGATAAAAGATTCCCCCCAATAGGACATTTTTAAATTTACTGCATCACTTCAGCAGAAAGTGAGAAAGAGCCACAGATGTGCAAAAATTCCACGGCATATCTTCTTTGGAAATTTCAAGTTTATATTGAAGCTGTGTAGTCTGAAGGTTCCTTCTAGGCCATCTGGGGAGATCAGGAAGGTGTTTTTTATAGTATGAACTACTGAAGCTTTTCCCTGTATTCCAAAAGCTTTCTACAGGTAGTTGGGTGGGAAAGAGTTGTCTTGGTGCTCATAGCATGGATAGGCTAAAAAATAAAGTTTCACTGCAGCAGCATTTTGGCATGGGAGAGAAACCAGAAGATTTATGGATCTTTTGATCCCATATTCTCTTTCAATAAGACCTGAACCTATTCCCATTTGTCAAAAGATTTATATTGACTTTCACTGAGACTGGGCCAAACCCTTCTGCAAAGGAGTTAGAAAGAGCAGTGTAGCCTAACTTTCTGAGTCAATAAAAGTGGTGTTGCAGAAGAGCTACAATAAACCCATGAGGAATAAAAGATCTCAGTGTTGAGAGGGAGGTTGGGGAGAAAATAAAAACCTCAGGTAGATAGGGCCAGTATGATCAGCAGCTGTATCACTCAGCCAGATTAACATTTCTTTATTAAACTATGGAAAACCTTTAAAATATACAACATGGTAAAAGAAAATACACATTACTAGTCAAAGGAAGAATAAAGAAAATGATCCTAACACCTATTTATCCAAATTTGTGTTTGAGAAACTGTGAGTCTCAAAGATTGAGAAACCTAGCAACTTACAAACCAGTTGTACTGAAAAATCTTGATGTGTCTACCTGTGTTTTAACACTGGTTGCTAATATTCATGTGTCCACTGCAATATTTTAAGATATTTTCTCCCTATTTTATGTAAAAATCAGTCAATTTTATGTAAAAATCAGTCATTAAGCTTGGAGGGTTTGGGTTATACTATCAGGATGAAGGTCCATGAATATAAGAGCCAGCTTGCAGGCAAACAAGCCACTGAGCTTTGGTTAAGTACATTCACAGCAGAAACAAACATAGTCCTTGAATCAATGTAAGTGCTCTCTGCTGCCCCAAGCAGTAGCACTGAGTGATTTGATGTGAATTCATCCCCTGAAGGATCAATTGTCTCACAGTAGAAGAAAAAAAGAAAATAGAACAGCTTGGAAAAAAAAGTCTTGTCTATGAAGCCTGACCAACACAGAATGGAAAAAAAAACCAAATTTAAACAGCTTTTATTATGAGGTGAAAAAGGTTTGAAGGTGTGAGGAGACAAGTACCTTCTGCTTGATTTCTCCATATTCAGAGAAATATGGAGAAAAAGAATCTATCTTTTCTGTGAACAAGAAAGATATCTGGTTCCATACCACCGAACAACTTTCTAACCTGATTTTTGGCCAAGTGTTTGGGCCATGAGAACAGAGAGGTAGAATGAGATCAGTAAGTACATTTCTGCTTGCAGTTTTGAATTTGAACCCAAATCCATGGTCCGTTTACCCTAAGATTACAAGACAACTGAGACAAAGGATGAAGAAAACAAATGTTGACACAATCATATGATTTTTTTTAGCTAAACAAGATGGAGAAGAAGGGCTCTAGTACTGTTTTCACTTACATGTGTTTCAGAGATCTAACTGCTCCAAAATAGTACAGTATGAAGTGTGACATACTCCTGCTTTTGGAAAGTTTATTTTGTAAGGCAGATGAAGCAGATAGTTGTCTTGCTGACTCTGAAAAACAGGAATAGATTTTGTAACAAAGTATGTGCTGAGCTCAAGTCTGACTTTGTACCAGAAGAGCTTGTTTATGTTTGTTGTCCTAGATGAACCCCAAATAGAGTTTCCTGAACAATGGATAGCTTTGGAAACTCAGAGGCATCCCAGAAAACCTAAAGATTTGACTGAAGTATTATGATATATATGGCTTCAAATATTGAATAGAAACAAAAGGCCTCTGAGCCTCCATAAACAGATGACTGGAAAAGAATTTCTGCAGTCCCCATGTGGACTACATTCCCCAAATTCACACTATTTTGATCTCTTCAGCCCATGTCTATAGTAAGGTTTACATTCCTGACTACTTCTGATGTCACAGTGCAAGAATGGCCCACTGGGCCATGATGCCCACAGCTGAATTCACATCTATCAGCAATAGCTCTGTTGAGGTGAAGAAATCAAGCTCTTCAATGACAATTTTAATAGTAAAATACCTTTCAATAGCAGTACAGGACATGCTTGCAGGCCTTAACTCTTTCACAATCAGAATACCAAATAGCAGCAGTTTGGCTACACCTGTTCTTATTTTCTTTTTCAATTAGAAATAAAGCAACATGTTCTGAAATTTCCTCCTTATAATTGCTGGCTATACAATCAGTCATAGTTAAATATAAGTCTAAAATAGCTGTAGAACATATAGCCCTGAAAAGGTGATCTTTTCTATCTAGTGAGTAATCTAGATGCTTTTATAGGAGCAAAGAAGAATACAGGTAAAGGTAAAATCACCTTGGGTACATAGAATGCATAAATTTTGTTAATGTCAGCTAATCTTAATGGAACTAACCACAGTTTTCCTGATAAAATTCCCTAGACTTGAAAAGTCAAAAAAGAGGAAGCAGTCAATTAAGGTTCCACTACCTATGGTAATCTAAAGAATGGAAAAATTCCCAAAGAAATACCAAATTATTCATAAGTTTTAGAGACCACACAGGAAAAATCCACAGAAAAATGCCATGGCAATGGAATGTTATTATCCGTTTTTCTGATTTGGGTCTCATATTCTATGTACGGGATGTAGAATTATTTAACAGGAAAACAAAAAATCAGGCAAATGCATATTAATAATTAATTTATATTTACAAATTATTGGCAAAAAGTTTTATTGGCAAAAGACTTTTAAAAGACTCTCAAAAAAACCAATCTCTCTTTTGCTACTGAAAGTATTACTGCATAGGCTGAGACAGTTATCAAGGGCTTCCGATTTATTCATTTCACTTAACATACAAAAATTTAAAATCAAATTTATTCTGATGAGTTTGGATGTAATAACAACTTTGGAAGACTTGTTGAATCTTTACTCCTCAATGGTTACATTTAGTGAAAGAAAAAGACAGAGGAGCTTATGCAAGTGTACCTTCCAGAGTAACACTGAGTTCCTAAAATGCTTTGGAAGAGAGAGAATCTGTAATAACAGCAAGAATTACTAGATAATAACACTTTATATGTGAAAGGCAGCATACAAGAAGAGTGGCATTTAAAATAATTATAGCATATGAAATTAATCTTAATTTTTCACTGCTCAAAACCACATGCCTTCATGAAGGTAAAAACTAAAATATGTGGAAGGGCAATAAAAGCTCAAATGAGCTTTTGGAAGAGCAGTATCAAGATGAGACATTACTAAAACTTAAAATCAGATATGTAACACTACCATATTTTGTAAAATTAAGCACTGTTTGGAAAACAATTTTTTTCAAACAAGGAAAGAAAGTTTTAATCAAGATAGAATTTTCATCAGTTTTAGATGCTCAGTGAAGCTGTCTAACCTTTAAGTATTATGTATATTTCAGTGAAAATCAAATGAATCATCAGGTGTTTTCTACTTTTTTAATCAAATTACAACATAAATTGCAATGTTTCATCTAAAACCCACTATGCTTTGAATTCATATGTTGTGTTATTCACTTCTTAAATGGAAGGCAGAGTTAACTGGGCACTGCTTAAACAGCTGGCACATTTCAGCCCAGAGGTGGTTACACTTCAGAACAGGCTTAAAAGTAAAACAGGATGGTTTCTGCAATGTTTATTTTTTAAATAGTGCTTTTAAGAAGGTTCATGAGAACATTCATATAATAGTGGGTTTCCTTTCCAGGGACCTAGGTGGGTACCTTAAATGGGTACTACTAAATTGCTCAGATAGTTTGGCAATATACACCACTAGTATTTGCACTCATTCAAAGCACGTTGATTAATCACATGCCAAATTTTCAAGCAAAAACACATTGCTTTAATTCTAAACACATTTATAGTATTTAATTTGCATGTGCATTCCGTCTACATTGATAACTGCCCCACATTTACATAGTCCTTCATCTTGAAGAGCCTTGAAGCAATTTACAGCTCCAGAACAAGTTGATCTAAGACAAGCCACACAAACAGATCTCCCCTTTTCCGCATGCAGTTGAGGAGGGGGAAGGGTATCAGCCAGCTGTAGAGCATTGGATTTCGTCCCCGAGACTCTGAAGAACCCTGTACACTAGATATGATGACCTTGCATGGGAAGAGCATAATGAGAACCCACATTCCTTTCCTACAATATCAGCAGGGAATTCACAGCAGTTCAGGCTGGCTGGGGCCCCAGAGGCAGCCCTGGCCTGTTTTTTACTGTATGTCTTTTTTTTCCCTACCACTATTTTTACACTTGTAATGCAAACCTGAAGGGCAGACCAGATCATTCTTGTTCAGACTGCCTCTAGTGTGGTGCAGCACATCCACCAACTGTACTCCTCTCTAGCCAGAGAGGTAGGGCCACCTAAGAGACCTGGCCATTTCCAGCCTCTTATTCTTCCTGGGAAGAAATCTAGGTATATGAAAAGCAGGTCAAACAGCTTTCAGCACCTCCTTTCAAGACACCTTGCTTACATACCTGATCATACTAGATGTTTTCAGTTTCCAAGATCAATGACTGTAACCCTTAAAAAAATATGAAGGATATATCTGGCATTTTTAAATGGCTCCTGAGAAGACTTTCATGGTTGATTTCCCAAGGCATTTTTCATTCCCTTTGTTTTTTACTCCTCTAGGAAGTACCAGAGGATGCAAAATTATAACACCATTAGATGCTCAGTGAAGCTGTCT